>LOJH01052931.1:1544-11968 GCA_001685095.1 Ellobius talpinus
TATATATATATATATATATATATATATAGAGAGAGAGAGAGAGAGAGAGAGATGCTAATCTTTGAGTTAATATTTATGGAGCTGGAGCGACAGCTCAGTGACTAAGGGCACTTGTTACTATTTCAGAAGATCTTAGTTCAGTTCCAGAATTCACATTGGGTGGTTTATAGCTGCCTAGCTCCAAGAGATGAAGATGCCTTCTTCTGACCTTTGTGGGCACTGTACTCTATGGCATACAGACACACACACACACACACACACACACACACACACACACAGGCAGAGATCCTCACTCTTTTCTCAGATGCTCAGACCCAAAATAATCACACAGAAACTGTATTATTTACAATACTGTTTGGTCAATAGTTTAATAATTTTTTAATTAACTCTTCTTATATCTTAAAATAATCAATTTCTACTAATCTGTGTATCTCCATGTGGTTTCGGGGTATCTGTCCCCTGCAGTGGCTGCATGGCTTCTCCTTGACTCCACCTACTCTTTCCTCCTCTATCTGCTTGGAATTTCTACCTTGCCCTATTCTGTGCTGCAATAGGACCAAAACAGCATATTTATTAACCAGTGGTATTCATAGCATACAGAGGGGAATCCTGCATCTCTCTCTTTCTCTCTCATACACACACACACACAAACACAAATAAACAAATCTGGCAGGCTGTGGTGGTACACGTCTTTAATCCTAGCACCCAGGAGGCAGAGGCAGGAGGATCTCTGTGAGTTCCATGCCAACCTGGTCTACATAGTGAGTTTCAGGACAGTCAAGACTACATAGAGAGATTGTCTCCAAAATCCAAGCAAGTAAGCAAGCAAGCAAGCAAGCAAACAAGCATCAAAAAAAACCTAAAACAAATAAATAAAATTAATAAATATTTAATAAATTAATAAATATTTAAAATCTTTACATGAAAAACTTGTTTTAGATATTTTAAAATTTCATATGAATATATCATTGTTAACTGAAATATGCATACTACTTTCCGTTGTTAACCACTCCAAATATTTTTTTTGGTTGAGCAATGTTTGAGGCGAATGTCAACCTATGAGTAATTGTTCTATAGAATAGAACCACCATTTCTAAGACAAGAACTTCTGTATTTTGTGATGGTCATTGCTTGATTGATTCCAGGAAACCTCCCTCCATTTCCCCGTTTTGTCTGCTGTGTTGTTCCTATCTTGTGAATAGGGTGTATTTTAGAAACTTTGCCTCAAGCTGCTTTATTTAAGCACATAAGTGCTTTTTATTTAGAATGCTCTCTAACTGGGATACATCATTCGGTTTCAGTTTCTTCCAGGAGTAGGTGTCATGCACCATGCAGTTGTCTGTACCTTAAAGTGAGAGTGACGCAGAGCAGGAGACCTGAGGGGGACCCCCGTCTGAGTGGGGAGTGCGGGTGGGAAAGAACCCCTAAGTGAGGCAGACATGGAAAAGCTCGAGTGATGGCAGGAAGACAGGAAGGGGCCATTTCTCTCGAGCCGTGAGAACAACCACACACTGCTTCAGAAAATATCCAGAAGGCCAAATGAGCAAAGAGCTAGACATCGTCCGTTTAATTGAGCAAACAAGGCGGGAGGACAGTCGGTATTAGGTATTACCACAGGCTGAGATGCGTGCGTCACAGACACCCTCTTTCCTGTGTGGGCTGCTTCTCTTTAGTGCCTGTTGGAAGTCCTTTTTTTTTTCTTCTTGAGTATGCATAGAGATGCATAAACACGGATGGTTCTGGAAACAGCTGGTACGTTTTGCTTCAGGCCATCTGCTTCGGGGAGCGGCAATTCTATAACGGCAAAGAAGTAAATAGTTGCAGATACTATCTGTCTGCTTTTGAATAGCCATAAAAGGCCAATTCCAAACTTGTTCTTAAAATAGCCTAATGTTTTCAACTGACCTATCATTGATAGGACATGTGGAAGCTCGGTTTCCATCCAGAGTCAGTTCTGCCAGAAGCTGGTCAGTGGACGTTCGTTCTGGAAACACCCGTCCCTTGACCTGAGGTTTCAATAGCAATGACACCTTTTATTGCAGCAGCAACCTTAGGCCAAGTGTCCATTTGGAACTGACTAATACTTTCACAAGATTGACTTAGAAAGTTTGGCAGGGAGTTTGTGATAACTTGAGCTAAAATTAAGAGCAAGGCTTGAGTCCTGGTATCAAGTTGTGTGCTTTCTGGGGTCTGGGACTCTGCTAGGTAAACGACAGGACCTGTCTGCAAAATACCTCTTGGCACTAGCCCAGGAAGAGGAAACAATTTAGATACGAGAGCATTTGGAGTGTTGTTTCTTTCATTCTAGACTTTTTCTAACCTTACCTAAGAAGGGAATGTGAGATAATGGAACGGTGACCCCCTTTGATAGCCAGGGAAATCAGCGTCTTCTAGGCTCTGTGCCAGGCACTTGACAGGCTTCATGTAAGGCAGTGTTCACCACAAGATTTAGGGGGCACGAAGCAAAAAATTACTTTCCTGAAGTTGCTGGTAAGAGGAGAAGTTGAAAGCCAAGCCTTGGTCTCCTGGCCTTCCTAGTCCCATCTCTGTGCCTGCTGCCCTTTGACTCTGTAAAGCTTGGTACATATTATAATTCCCCACAGATGTTTAAGTGCAGGCCGGTCTGATAACTGTTGTCGGACAGGACGGCCGGCCACACACCAAGAGCTGTCTGGACCCTGCTCAGCCGACCAGGAATGACAAGCATGAAGAAGGCAAAGGTTGCAGAACACTCTGGGAGATTCAGGACATTATATAACTCTCTGAATCATTGCTCATTTTGTGGTGCTTCTTGCTCATATCTTCTGCAGTGGTTCATGATTTTTCTTAGTAACTAGTTTTCTATGAAAGATTTTTTCAAAAGGTCCCCTGTCTTTCTTTATGGGCCACAGACTGATTGCTCTGGATTAGGGGCTGAAAGGCATAGAAAGGAATGCTCTTTTTATCTGAAACCCTGAAGTACATTGCAAGGTTAATGGGAGGGAGGTTTTCACTAGCAGAGAGCTGAGCCTGGCTAGTTAGCGCAGCTTTGTGCTTCTTCTCTTAATAAGCCAGTATTTATATAGATCCCCAAAGTATGGTTGTGTTAATGGGGGAATGGAGGGTGTCCTAAGAGGAAAGATTTCTTACCATCACAGTCAGATGGAGTGGAGGAGGAACTCAGAGGGGGCACAGAATCGCGCCCCCACAGGTGTCTGAGGATGCTGCAGCCATCGGTAGCTCAAAGTCACATGTATTGTTTCAAACACAGCGCTGGCGCCTAATTCAAACTTCTCTATTATAACTAAGTTACATCAGTCAACTTACATTTGTCAGACCATTAGGTTTCAACCACTTTGGGGGTATAATCTAATAACAAACAATAACAACAAAAAATTAACCCAAAGTCACATGCCCAGATTTAAACACAGGTTTCAGTATTTATTGACTATAGACTCAGGTGATTAAAAGAAATCTTGTGTGTATTTTAAATATGTTGTGTATGTGTTTGTGTTTGTGTGTGTGTGTGTAAGTGTGCATGTGTTATGAATGTGTGTGTGGGTCAGAGGAAAACCTTGGATGCAGTCCCCAAGTTCTGCTTTGTTGAGGAAGGTTTCAGGTCCACTGCTGTGTATGCAGGCTGGCTGATGCATGATCTGGGATTCGCTGCATCCCCATCTCTCCATTGGAGGACTGGGATTCCTCTATGGCATCTGGCTTCTGTGGTTTATGGGGACCTTAACTGAGGTGCTCACACCTCCTTGGCAAGTATTTTACTCAGCGAACCATCTTCCCAGAACCTCACTTAAGATCTTAATTTAAAAAATACTTTATGACAATGTATGCTTTGCATTCATATATTGTCTGTGCACCATGTACAGAAGGTGCCCAATGAGGCCAGAGAAAGACATTCCCTGGAACTGGAGTTATAGAAGCTTGCGAGCCATCCTATGGGTTCTGGAACTTGAACCTGGATTCTCTGAAAGACCAGCAGTGCTCTTAACCATCTCTGCAACTATCCCCAGCCGTTTAGGGCCTTAAAGTTTTGTCTCTTCATTTGGAAAGAAGAGTCAATAATAATACCTTCCAGACAGGGTTATGAGAGCTCTACTTCTTAAGAATTAATAATATTAATACATGTAAGATAAGTGGCATTAATATTATTATTTTCATTGTTGTTACAACATAACCTGTGCTGTAGGAGTTGGGGGTGAGGACTTTTTACTAAGAGACCAGCAAAGACTGTTAAGGAAGTTAGTTGATATGTTTCTCTGTGCTGAGGCTTTCTGTAAAAGCAACATCAAATCCATTGCACACTCACTAGGACAAACAAAATGAGGACGAGCAAATGGTGACACAGTGGGGACCTAGAGACCATGCACAATGCTAGTGAGGATAAAAAGTGACTTACTTACTATGGGAAAATCTGTTGGTGTCTTGCGAAGTTGGATTTAAAATTACCTTCTGACCTAAGAGTTCCACTCCCAGGGATTATTGTGTGAGACTCTGAGCGAGACACCACCTAAAACATCTGTTTACCCCAGGTACAGAACTGATGACAGACCAAAATAATGGTTATATTGAAGTACAACTTGGCAAACCTGAGAGTTTATTGGGATTATTTACAGGAGTATGGGTGAGGGGTTACTTACAGGAATAGGAGTGACTCACAGGTGATTGCATCATCAAAAAGCCCGCTCCACCATGGGTGTCCACAGCTGCAACCCTGGAGCTCTCTGTAAGACTTGTGGGCCTCCTGCAGATGCTATACTGGCAGGTGGTTACTGCAACTCTAATCTTCTGAGGAGTCTGTGACTCTTGTAGGAGTTAGCTTTCTAGAGCAAGAGAAACTTGTTTACTTCCTGGGACTCAAGAGTCTCCCTCTAGAATGGATTGTTTCAACTTAGAGGAAATGACTACACACCCTGAACTCCGAGGAATCCTAGGGACCTAACATCAGTTCACCGTAGCCAAACAGTGAGCACACAGTTGTCTGTTAGTGGATTCAGTGATATGTTATGATATGTACATACAATGCAGCATTTTTTGGGCCACCCAATAAGCTAAGTAAGTAAGCATACTTCAAGATGGGTGAAACTTTAACTCATTATTGTGAATGAAGGAAGCCAGCCATAAAGTTTCACACATTGTGTAGCTCCATTTATGTGCAAATACCCAAAGAAAGTCAGTTCCAGAGCAGATTGGTGGATGCTCTTTGCTGGGGGAGGAGGTGGGCAGTGAAGTGCTTATTGGTGCAAGGTTTTATTTTAAGGTTGACAAAATTCTGAGAAAGGAGATGAAAAATTTGAATATAATGGATGGACAGAGTTTATTTATTTACTTTGAGACATGGTCTTTCTATAGAGCCCTGGCAATTCTGGAACTTGCTCTGGAGACAAGCTGGCCTCAAACCTGCCTCTGCCTCCCGAGTACTGGGATTAAAGGCGTGCATCACTGGGTTAGGCTTGGATGGACAGTTATAGAGGTACAGTTATTAAATACCACCCGAACCATGATGTTATTCCATCAACAGGGGTTTCTTCACGCCCCATGCAAATAATTGGCTTGATTTTTATTATCAAAGACCAGCATTGCTTGCTTTAGAAAGGGAGTGGATGTTCCCTCTTCTGTACCTGGCTTCTTGAAGCATAATACTTTTGAGATTCATTTATACAGTTTTGAGTTTCAGTATTTCATTGTGTTGCTAAGTAATATCTCACTATTTTACTACATCATAATCTGCTTGCTTGCTAATTTCCTTGTTGATGGATATTTGGGTTATCTACAGATTTTGAGACAATGAGCAAATGCATTCTTAATATTTCTGTGTAAGACCTTTTGTAGAAATACGCTCTATTCTTTTCCTTGGATGAAAACTTAGGAATAGAAGTGCCGAATCAACAGGAAGGTATACAGCGGCTTTGTATGGAATTGTCTGGAACTTTAGTAACAAGGTCTAAGCTGGGTACTGTCCCCAGAGGCATGATGGACTCTTGCACTGTCCTTCATGTCTGATGCATCGTCACTACCAACAGGATTTCCACAAGTTGAGTATGTAGATATTCACTTTCCAACAGTCAAGCTTCCAATTTAATTTTTGTTGTTGAGCCTACTTTTCTTTTGTGTGTTGTAATATTTTTGTATGTTTGTGTGTATATTAAAGTAAAAGAGAACAAAACAGAAAAACATTTGGCTAGATTGTTCTCTGAAGGATGAAACTTAATATCCTGCAACCCCAACCCCACGTTGAGCAAAACCCCATGTTTTCAAAAAACACAACTGTTGACTTCGTTCAGTTTGTTTTAAAAAGATAATTTGCAATCCAGGAACCAGGCCTTTCCTTAGACATAACATTAATTTGAAGAGTTCTTTGTGGTTTAGCCCCGTGCGAAGATTTTTGTTGTCTGAATAAGTGAATTAATGAGTGGAAAAGCATCCAGTGTAAGAGTCTAGAAAGAGGAGGAGCAGAGAACATTGTGTGGTGAGTTGCTAAGATTTTGTTTCTTTCAATTAGAATAATGAGAATTCGGTGCTGTCTGTTTCAATTTTGTCCATGCTGTGTTCAGAAAAACACTTGCAACTTTTCAAACAGGGTTGAACAGGTCGTTTACAGACAGCTGAGCTCAGATGAGCCAACACCTCTGAGCACAGCCTGTCTGCTCTTGGGGCAGCCCTGGTGTTTCCAGGTTTCCTTTGGCATAAGGATCCTGCATTCTAGTTTCCAATGAAAGCCATCTTGAAACAATGAGGAAATAGGTTTGGAAAGTATAGCTTTGCTTTTATTATTATTTTTATAAACCCTGCAAACATAAGGTCCATAAATAACTTATCCACCACTGCGTGAATAGCTCAGAATAACAAATATTAAATAGACTTGACTGTTTATATTCTTGTTTGTTTACTTTTTGAGGCAGGGTCTCTCTACATGGCCTTGGCTAGTCTGGAATTCACTGTGTAGATCAGACTGGCCTCAAACTTACAGAGATCTGTCTGTCTCCTGAGTGCTGGGATTAAAGGCAGGCCCTGAACAGTGGTTTTTTTTAACTTCATTGAAAATGTATAGACTGTCACAATGATACCTCTGTTCCCCTCCCAATACCATAGCAAATGCCCTATGACTTAATGATGTTTCATAAAGCAGAAATATTTTGTCTGTATAAATGAATAAATGGCAGACAGTCACTGTGAGCAGCTTTCCTTTAGGTAAAAATGAATATCTCTGGTCCATTTTTCCGCAGCCATTATATTGCATAGCAATCTCTCTTCTCTTGTATCCAGGAAGAGCTCAGGACATATCCACGCTATAGCCTTCATATGGTTATCTTACCTTTATCTCCAGGGTTATGGGGAGACATGCCAAGAGAAAGCAGAACTGAAGAAAATGAGTTGTGTATATTGGAGCGCATTGCTTGCTTTTGGGGAGGGCTTCGTTATGCATGAAGAAGTATACAGGGTCTTGCTCACTCAGTCATTTCCCCGTGCTGTAGAGGACTGTTGATCCATCCTACCTGCTGGCTGAGTTTGCTGTGAGCTCCTTTGGTATAGATTTTACAAGTTTTTGTATCTACTTGGATTCTTCATTCACCAATACAGCATTTTCCATTTAATTTTGAATAGTTATGTTATGTGTATTTGTGTTTGTCTGTGCGTGGATGAGCACACGTGAGTGCAGGTGTCAAGGAGACCTTCAGAGCCCCTGGAGCTGGAGTTAGAGGTGGTGGGAGCCACACAAATGTGGTGTGCTGGAAACTGAACTCAGGTTCTCTGCAAGTTCAGCAAGTCCTCTTAGGCACTGAGCCCTCTCTCCAATCTCTCATAGGAAATTTGGAACTTGAGGTTTTCCTACCTCCGAGACCTGAATGATAGGATCACAGGCATGTGCAGTCACATCTGGCTTCAGAAAGCAAATGCTCAGTTCCCTGGAGAAAGTGAAAGTTACGAGGGAGGTATCTTACGGTGCATAGATTAAACAGAGAAAGCAACTAACCAAAAAAACAAAAATGAACGAAACACACACTGTTAGAGACCAAAAATGATTTTTAAAAAAGCTGCTGAGTAGTCACGGAAGCAGATAACTACCTAGGGTTGTGATAGGGGACACATATGTGGATCAGTGTGTAAGCGGCAAGTTGAGACCCTGTGCATCCACCTGGCCACAGAATGTCCTAGGAGGAGGAATCCTGAAGCACAGAAACCCAGCAGGAATAAGCTTGCTTCATCCAAAGGAAGGAGAGGAAGTGGAAGTGACTGCAGCCTGGGAATAAAGAAACCTGAGGGGATGAAGTTGGAAGGTGTGGCTGAATCACACTGGGGTTTTGAGATGATGCTTGCTTTTATTTACGACACGTACTGTCCTTGGTGTTTGTCAGCGCAATATCAACAAATGCAGCTATAGAGTTAAACCACTGCACAAGTGATGTTTTAGCCG
This sequence comes from Ellobius talpinus, assembly GCA_001685095.1. Taxonomy (NCBI): domain Eukaryota; kingdom Metazoa; phylum Chordata; class Mammalia; order Rodentia; family Cricetidae; genus Ellobius; species Ellobius talpinus. Next base: position 9,952 of record LOJH01052931.1, read on the forward strand.
TTTGATCAAAATTAGTTTAATTTTTCTGTCATTGAGTTGATGCGAAAATTATGCTTCAGGTAGACAAAAGTAAGAACGGCACTAATGTGAGAATCACCCTAGCACCACAAACAAATGCTGCTGCTGGAAGGTGCTCTTCTCCAGTGCCCCTGAACTCTGAGTGCCCTTTGACAAAGTCTACATGAGCCAAACCTAACACACGGCTTAGCATATCTTGCTCAAGAATGTTGGGGAATCTGTAGCTTCATTGTGTGTGATTCATAGTCTTGGGATGGAGTTGCCATTAAACCTTTGAGGCAGTGAAACATGGGCCAGAGCCCAAGCGCTTCCAGTGTGGGCATGCCCAGAAAGCAGGCTCCTCACAGGGGCCGGAGGGAAGAGGAGCCACCGCCTGTGGATTGTGAACCCTGTATTCAGATACAGCTCCAGAGGATGGAGGCGCACAGTTTGTACCTCAGTTCCATAGAGAATCTTTTTGACTCCAAACCTCAGGGAACAGACTGTGACTTGAATGTGGTGTGAAGCCCCTGTGTTTCCCTCAGGGTTGTATGATCGCTTCTTTCCTTTCATGAGGACTATTTGGGAGTCTCTAGAGTTTACAGAAAGGATGTATTTCCCAATTGGAAGCAACAAAACCAAATTTTTATTTTTTGAAGCTAGGTATTGTTAAGTGCAGACTGGCCTCAAAGTTACTGCACAGCTGAGGCTAACCATGAATTTGTGTGTATGCATGTGAGAGAATGGGCATGCACAGCTGTGGTGTGCATGTGGAGGGCAGAGGTCAACCTTGGCTTGTTGGTCGATGCCTTCAATCTTGTGGGGGCAAGGGCTCTTCCCTGTGAGCTGCTGCCTATGCCATGCTAGTTGGTTTGTGGGTCTCCAGGGCTTACTCTCTCTCGACATCCCATGTTGTAGAGGTGCTGGGATTACAGACATGCTCAGGACCTGTCTGTATGTGAGTCCTCTGGGCTACAGACATGCTCAGGACCTGTCTTTATGTGAGTCCTTGGGATTACAGACATGCCTCAAGACCTGTCTGTATGTGAGTCCGTGGGGTTACAGACATACTCAAGACCTGTCTGTATGTGAGTTCTTGGGATTCGAACTCAAGTCCTCACACTTACCCACTGAGCTATCTTCCCAGATCCCCATCCTTGAACTTCTCCTGCCTCTACCTCCCCACTTCTGGGATTATAGGTGTCTGCTACATTCCTGGTTTGTGTGGTTCTGGGGCTTAAACCCAGGGCTTTGTGCCTTCTAGGCCAGCGCTAACCTATGTCTTAAGCACCAGTTTTTCAGTGCTCCACCAGTTTGCTTGTCCACACAAGTCTTTAGCTATCTTATCAGGAAATACTTCTTTTAAGGGACAATGATTTTTCTAAAGCAATTTTTCCTCCATTCTGTCTGAATTTTATGTTTCAAGCTTTCTGTGTGACTCTTGGTGGAAAGTCTGGTAGAAAGAGCAAAGTTGAGAAGAAAGAACAAAGCAAGACAAAGCAGAGCTGCCCCTCCTCCGACACGCTTCTGTGAGTCTGAATTTATGAGGTGCAATGGCACACTGTGATGGGCATGCCCTTTTGGAAGCCTTAGGTGGCCTCCTTATGGGAAGATAGTGTGGGACAGTGGCAAAGGCATATGTTGTTAGCTCTGTGGCTTCCGACAAGTTACTCACACCAGCCTCAGAGCCCGCATTGGTGACTTCATCAGGTTTTCCTAACAGGCATACGCATACATTCTGTTGGTTCTGTGTCTCTGGAGAACATACACACACTTGTTCCTCCTCAGACATATGAGGAAAGAAATGGTAAGCATTTGAAGGACAGGAAGAGCCGACTTCTGGAGGGATGAGAGAGCAGACTTCTAGAATTTCAGAGACCAAGTTACTACACAGGTCCCCACAGGTACGTACACTTGTGAATCAATGAAGGCTACAAGTCCTTAATGTTTAGAAATACTTAAAAGGCTGAAAGTTTAAACTTTGAGAAAGAAGACTCAGTTTCAAACTTTATTCCATACA
>LOJH01052932.1:1237-12266 GCA_001685095.1 Ellobius talpinus
AGGGTTACTAATTTCATTCATCAGTCCTCGTGTCTTAATTATCAAAGTTCCCATATCTAAACAGTAACACATACATAGTTAGGATTTTCATATATGAAATTAGGGGAGGCACAAACATTGAGTCTGTAACAACTTGAAATACTACAAGACTTCGTATGGTCTCCACCCAGGTTAAGAAGATTCATGTGCAATATTCACATTTCCATCCTGTCAGTTTCATTATAATTTTCCAGATTGGATAAGAATGATCAAACCCACAAGAATATTTAAATGGTGTAATACCATAAAAATATCAGTGTCTTAAAAGTTTAGTAATCATGAGCAAATAGTTTACATTAGACAGATAGCATATGATAATTGAACCTGGTGAGACAGTACTTTGATCTTCAGTCTGCATAAATAACTGGAATATATTTTGACTCTAAGATTTTTGAGAAAGTGTAGGTAATGAAGGATTGTGATTGCTCCTGCTACCATGAGTCTAAACATCTACTCATGCTTCCACATAGTCTGGTACTGTAGCATGTACGTCCTTTACTCTTTACTCTTCCTTCTTGTCTGGTGCATATTTTTCCTTTTCTTAATATAAATATGGCATCAATTATGTCATGTAGAAGGAGAGCATCCCATTTTATTCTTATTTACCTTATCTTAGACTAGCATATGGATATATTTGGATTCACATGTGTATTGTATCTAAAGAAAGGTACTTCTGATGCATACGAAAACTAATCCAAATTATCTAAAATTTGATTATGAGTAAACACTTTTTATTGCATCTAATTTTTATGGGCTCATGATTGCACAGAATGCAAAAAAACCCTTTCAGACATTTGTAAATTACTTGTCCTTTCTTTAATCATGGAAACAGCTGGTAAAAAGAATTGCTGTGTTTCACAGAGTCTTTGGATGAGGTTTCCCTGCACATGGGACTTAATAGGAAAAGTCTGTCCTTTTTTTCATCTTTTAAAACAAACACAAGTGGACTCAGTTATATACTTGGTTTATTACCAAAAACAAATCAAGGACTTAAGCTACACCATAACATTATCAGCTGAAGTTTTTACTTTCACCACCCTTCAACGTTGGAGTTCTTATAAAAATGGAATTATGGAGAGTTGTCCTTCAAAGAATTATACCCACAGGTTTTCAGAAAACAAAAATATGAAAAGTTTCAAAACTTATTGATATTACTAACACGAAGCAGAGTTTCTTAAAGCCCAAATCAAGCAGAATCTTTTGACATCTCTTTACCTCAAAATAGCATTGATGAAATTCACTTTTCAATATCCCTTTCAATTCTATGGTATTGTTTTTAATGTACCCTAATTTCTCTGTGATACAAAAAAATGAAAGTAGAAGTCTAAAAATAAAATCCTTACTTAATATACAAACTAAATATTACTCCCAAGTTTTCTCACGACCACATTAATTCAATGAAATCTATTTTAAGCTGAATAAAGATGAATGCATATTACAAGTCCACACTGTGTTTCAGTTTCCTCATAGATTTATCAGGAGAAATGCTAATTACTTAAGGCCTTACATAAGAACCTGTGTTCTTAAAAAAAGAAAAAGGTTGACGAGAGATAAATGATAAGGTAACAACTAAATCTGCATTCAGTTTTAGCTTTCTCCTCTTGTGTTGTGAAGTTGCTAATGTAATAGTCCTGAACCCATACCATTTAAGGAACAAGTTCCTGCATTCCAGATGGCATTGCGTAGCTCAACACATTACCCAGCTACGTTCCCAAATTTCTGCAGTTGCTATTGTTGCTTACAGGAATATTCCCCAAACTCTTCTACAGATCATTAATAAAAGAAACTCCAGCATGCCCAGTGGTCAAATAATGCTCTAGGAAGTGTTGGGAAAACATTAAACAAATCACTTTATTGAAGGATTGTTTTGTAGTAAACATGGTTATAACTGAGAAATTGTTTATTTTCAACCTTCTTGCAGCTTTAAAATAATTATTCTTATTTGCCAGATTCTTATGAGACAATAGATGTAAAAGTGAGGATCATTATTACTCTACCCATACTAGCTATATGTATATCTGACGTAAAATACACCTAAAATGTCCCTTGATCATTGTGATAAATTGTGCCTTAACTCTCCCTCCCTTCCTTCTCCCACACCCCTTGTCTCATTCTCTTGCTGTTTTCCTTGAAATTCTAATTTTCCATGTTGAGACCGTATGTTATATACTATGTAATTATGTTTTTACTCATACGTTTTTTTTAAAAAAAGGTTTGTTTTGTTCATTGAGAGAACACATAATTTTGTTTACACACTTAGAGAATCTTAGTGTTGACTTTTAAATCTGGTAGTTGCCCAAATCTTCCTACCATGTGGGACCTTTAGAATCAAAGGCTGTGCTTTAATTTATCCTTCCACTTTTCAGTTTCAGTGCTCTTCCAGGCACTCAGTGGGCAATTACTCTAGTTGAAGAAATTGAGTTGGAAAGCCACAAAACCATAAGTCAAACCGTGTGATTCTGCTTTGTGTTACCTCCAGTGGCTTCTGCATTCACTCAGAATGCGAGCCAGAGATCTCACAGCACTCTGCAGGACACCACCAGCCCTACCCATCCAACCTCCATGTGGTTTCTCTCCTTCATTTATTCCTCACTGCCTGTGTGCTTCTTACACATGCCTGGGATCCTGCATGTTATCTAGAATACCTTCTCTCTAACATGGGCCTGAATAAATCCTCACCTTCCCTAGTCTTGGCTCAAGTGTTTTGTCTTACATTTTTAAAATTACTTGTAAATGTATGTGGTTTCAGAGGAGGATGTCTGTGTACATGTGTGCAGTTGCCCAAAGAGGCCAGAAGAGAGTCTCTGATTTCCTAGAACTGCAGTTAAAAGGAGATATAAGGCTTTGGTGCTGGAAACCTAACTCTGGTCCCCTGGAAGGTCAGTACAAACTCTGAACCTGTAAGCCCTCTCTCCAGACACCTGTGTCCATTCTTTATATCACAGCTTTTCTTCCTCCTCCTGCGTCTTTCATTCCCCCAACCCTGCACTGTCCCCTAACTGTTTAACTGCTAACAGACCATTGTTTACTGTGCTTTGTTCACTGATATAACACAAAACCATAGAGCAAGTACTTTGTAAGCATATGTTAAGTGAACTGAATGAGTGAACAAAGTTTTCATTCTATTTTCTAGTTCAGCGAGTTTGTGGTACCTATTTGCCACACTATGTCCAGGCAGAACTTAATAAGACCAAGTTAGTTTTTGTTAGTTTTCAGTAGTGAAAACATGTTGTCTGCACTTCAGCTCACCCAAGCTGTGAAGGCAGTAAAACATTGCATCAATTAAAATCTTCCAATTAACACTAATCAGGAAGAGCAATATTAATAACACAGTTGAACCACGTTGATGAATTTTTGCAGCCTCGCCTATGGCTCTAGGCACAGTATATCAATTTTATAAGATAATTTTTTTCCTTATTATGGATTTTCATAAAATAATAAAGACATCAATCAAAGAAGAACAGTAAAGGTTTTTAAGATAACAAAGACCCACATGTTAAAATACTGTGACTCTTTCTATTTAAATCAGTATGTCACCATTTTCAGCATCATGCTTAAGAGAAAAATTTCATGGCCTATCAATCTCATAAGAATATAAAGTTAGATTTTTAAAGCCTAAGAAACATGGGATGCCATTCTCACCCTGCAGGAGTTTCCAAACTCCAAGGAAAGTCATCGCATTCATTTTTTGTCCCAGATTTTTGTTAAACTCAGCAGAGGTTTAATTTTAAGCAAATGTCTTAACTTTCCTGAGCTTCAAATATCTCTATGTTGTATTTAGTGATGAATGATGTCTTTGCTAGTCTCATTCAAGGAGATATTTCCATAGTTAGATGAATGATTATGAGTAAAAATGTTGGGTTTATTCAGACTGGCCTGGATAGATGGTTCAGCAGTTAAGAGCACATATTACTCTTGGAGAAGGTCTGAGTTTGATTACCAGTACTTACTTTGGGTGACTTACAACCACCTACAACTCCAGTTCCACCTTCTTCTGACCTCCACGGACACCTGTGGTCATGTGCATATACCCAAATAGACACACACATACACACTTTATTATTTTAATAAGTATAAAAACAAGAGACGGTATTTCAGCATTATTCCCATTGTTATTATTATAATTACTACTACTTCCAAAATTTATTAATGCCAATAGTGCAGTTATTAAATTAATACCACCATTGTCATCAGTTTCTTTTGTATAACCATTTTACCCGCAGAATGTTCTAGGGAAAAAATGACTTTTGGCTTTATCTATGTATAAACACTGTGTGAGATGCCAAATATTTAGCAGTGTCATTTATCAGTTGCCTCCGGGTGCACATTACTGAGCATGGAGCCCTGAAATGTGTCTGTAACACCCATATCAACACTCAGAGCCTTTGCAGTTATTTGTGGATGTACACAGAACTTCAAGCTATTTGAGTCACTTGACACTCATTTTTCCACCTGAGATTGAGCAAGGTAACACTGCCTTCTTGTTTCTGCTCTTTCGCTATAAACAAGTGTCCTCTCCGCAGGTAATTTAGTGGCATGCCTTTTGCATTTTAGTGCTTGTAGTTGGTGGTTTTTAGAATTGCCCAAAGCAATGATACTGAAGTGCTGTCTAGTATTCATAAGCACAGGAAAGAAATGGTTCATAGAGAAAATGCGTGTGTACCTAAGAGTCATTCAGGCATGAATTAGTGTGCCTTTGGCCATACGTGCAATGTTAATAAGCCAACATATATTAAACAAGATGTCCTCAAACAGAAGCACACTTAAAAGGAGGTTACATGGTGGTCAGTTGATGAAATTGCAGTGAGCAGGGACACAGCGGAACCTAATGCTGCTTTCCCTAAGAGCAACAGTGTGGTAGTTAATTGTCAGTGCAGCTTTACGAGACGCAGCTGCCATCAACACTAACTGACATCACCTGACCTGATAGTGCGATGCTACCACGAGGGGCACAGTTTTGGCCAAAGTTAGCATTAAAAAAACCCATAATATTTTCAAAAAGATGCAGGAGAGGGTCCTCTAACTTTGGGATTAAAAAGAGAGTTCCTAAAAAGGAAACTAAGAATGTCAATGACAGAGAAAAGATCGATACATTCACAGAACTTCCACCCATCAAATCCCAGTAACATGGTAGGAAGTCTTACACCAAGAGACATTTGTAAAACTGTGACTAACTGAAACACAACACACAAAGAACTTCAATGTAAAAATAACACCAACGAGTCACTTAAAAAAAGGACAAAATCCCAGTAGAAGGCAGGATAAAGGAAATGAACTGACATTTTCAAATATAATGTAAGACCTATTAGAAATTATAAATTGCTATTTTATAGATAAAATTAACAAAGAATAAAATGTTAAATGTTGGTGAGAAGTAGCAAGAATTCTGACCAAGAACTCCAAAGAACTTTAGAAAATTGAAAAGATGGTTGTTTAATGAAATTTTAAGTCTGAACTCTAAACTTTTTCCTATTACACACACACACGTGCACACACACACTCAGAAGAACTCCTGCAAATGTGCTCAGGTGACTGATCTTTGATGGCAGATTGCTTTATGATCACAAGTAAGATGAAGGAAAAGAGGTTATCTAGGGTATGGTAGAGATGAAGTAGCTACTTTAGCATCTTTATAGAAAGACACATTTAAAATTATGAAAATCAATGAAATACAGCTGAATCTGTTATACTTGAAACTCTAAGGAGGCTGCAGAGGTAGCTCAGTCAGTAAAGTACTTGCTCTGCAACGCGAGGACCTGACTTTGATATCCTTATGCTACACTAAATATTCAGTCATGTTGGCACACACTTGTAATCCCAGGGGAGGCTGACATCTTAGCCAGAAACCATAACCTGCTTGATGAACTTCAGCCTCCTAAGACTGTGTCTCAATAACAAGGTGCAGCCAGGCAGTGGTGATGCTCGCCTTTAATCCCAGCACTCAGGAGGCAGAGGCAGGCGGATCTCTGTGACTTCGAGGCCAGTCTGTTCTACAAGACCTAGTTCCAGGATAGCTATGGCTGTTACACAGAGAAACTCTGTCTTGAAAAAAACAAGGAAAAAACAAACAAACAAACAAACAAACAAAAACAAGTGCACACCTCCTGACAAACAACACCCCAGCCTCCACATGACTATATATACATATGTTCAATGATGCACCCTTAAACACATGAATATGTAGACACACGCATGTAAAAAAACAAGCCTAAAACAGTTTATAATTTATTTCAACTTTTATGAGTACAAATGACTTTTAAAGGTAAGTAATACATTGCTTAGGACCACACCTTATAAATTTATGTTTATGTATATGCATATATAATAACAGATATTAAAGCCATGATAAAATAATTACAAGCAACAAAAAGCATATAGAAAATTCCTAAGTTATGAAGAAGTTCATCTCTGATGCTATATCTTAGAATCACATGAGTATTTTATCCTTTAAATTCTGTATTCATTTTATATTTTCTTTTGTGTGCTTACTATAGCACACAAATAAAAAAATAATACAAAGGAAAAAAATCATTTTGTCTGAAACCAGACAGCTGGGTTAGAATTCTTACATTAATTTTGTTACTAAGATGCATAAATTGCCTGGCTTTAAAGGCTTGAGTTCCCCAGATATAAAAGAAAATGTAATAGTGGCCATCTAATGGTATTGCTGAAAAAATTAAGTTAATTGATGCATGAAAGGTCTTTGGAATAGTATCTGGCATATAGGAAGAATTTGGTAAATGTTGATTCTAAATCCTGAATTTTTCATTCAAACTCAAGGTGTCTGGATTAGTTCTCAGACTTCCCACAAAACAAGACATGAATATTTCACTCATCTCTAGGGAACCAAGATGCCTCAGCATACAGCCTTAATAGTATTTGCTTGCCCACACAAATATACATTATCTTTTTAGGAAACTTTAAGACATCTCCATCGTTTTCCATGCTGCGCAGTGGCCCCATCTATTATCTTTAAAGAAAGTCTTGAAGTCTGAGTCCACAGTGGTGTGGCTGTGAAGTATGCTGCTTCAGAGGAGCCATTACAGGCATGCTAGATATCTGGTTTTGCATCAGCAGAGAAGTGCCAAGGCAGAGGCAAACCCATCAAATTAGGCTAGAATTTGGCATCGGGAGTACATTATGAGGATGAAGAAAAAATAAGCTGGTACTCAGAGTTCTAAGATGAAAGTGTAGCTTGATGGGCGCTTATTTTCTGGTTTTAAAACCAGAACACTGATAGCCCTACTGTGGTCAGTCTGGGCTTCCATAATCTCTCTGAACTCACTTGATGCCTTAGCATCCAGTCTAGTCACAGCTCTCACTGATGTGACATGTATCTCTATGCGATGGGCTTCATTAAACAGTAAGACAGTGAACGGGGCCTATGTATGCTGAGAATAACCCTGTCACAGGGGCCAATGGAGAAACTTACTAGCTTGTTATTTCACAAGTTAATACCAAATCCTAGACCCTCATAGTTCTAGGCATGTCATCTGTATGGGTAGACTGTTGAATGGATGAACTACTCACAAAAGGATCAGTTTCCAATAACATAGTACTTTCTAAAGCCACACATCATTGACTACAGTCATTCCCAATTGTCTTCAAGGCATTGGCTCCAGAATCCCTTCAGATACTGATGTCTCTCGATGCTTATGTGTCTTACATAAATAGTACAACGTATACGTTACCTGCAAATGTCCTACTATACACGTTAAATCATGTCTGTGTTAGTTTGTAATACCTCATACAAGGGAGATAGCATACAAATGTATTTGAATACTATGTTATTTAAGGAAATGTACAGAGGATACATATGTCACATGGCAGTTTGAATGTAATATTCCCCATCCTCTTGGGTATTTGAACACTTGGTCCCCAGTTGGTAATGATGTTTGGGATATTAAAAGGTGTGGCCTTGCTGAAGGGTTGTATCATTGAGGGAGTTATTTATCATCACTCCCTGTTTGCCTTTGATCTCCTGCTTGTGCTTCAGAATGTAAGCCCTCAGGACCCTGCTCCTGCTTTCATGTCTTTGTTCTACCATCCTGAACTCTAAGCATCTGGAATCACAGCCCAAACAAACTCTTCTGTAAATTGCCTTGTTCGTGGCAGTTTATCAAGCAATAGAAAAGTAACTGTTATATACTTAAATGGATTAGTGTGGAGACAGATTTTGCCATAACCCTTTAAGTTTATAATGGGCCAATCTCTTGGATGTAATGCCCATGGATAATGCAGAAGGATGACTGTGCTTCCCTTACATATTACAGTATGTTTTGAAATGCACCTGATAATCTAGGTTATAAACTCCTTGGAGCCATGTTTAATTCACCTTTGTATTCTCCTCATACATCTACCACATATGACACTATGAATAATGGAGAAAAAGGAACATAGAAGGTCAAGGAAGAGATGTTGGGCTGAAGATGTGATTATCAGGTCTTCTTAACTCTCAAGTACTTGGCTTGTAGGACTTCCAAGGCAGAACAGAATAGCCCATCTAATACCAGAACTTCATCACAATTTAAGTGGCAGAACTGCCTTCATTTAAAGGTCAGTGTCCACATTCACATCTCCTTTGCTGCTCACTCCTTTATTTCTCTTGTCCTGGGGAAGCTGTTTTGTTTTGCTGCTGAGACATTTGAAACTTTTACATGTAAGCTGAAAATACTTCTTCGTTTCCTCTGGTGTTACACGACCCAAGATGACTTCAAGCACGGTTATAAATTGCACACTCCAAGACTCACCTAGGACTGCTGTGTCATTGGCACTCCTTTGTACCCTTGGCAGACTCAGTGGGGGATGAGAGCTGAGTTGGCAAGAGAAAATGATTTATCCTCCCACACTGAGAAGTAGGATAGAAAGTGAAAAGGTTCAACATTACAGCTCTCTTTTCAAGTTTCGTATAAAAATCCTTTATCGCGTTTGCCTATTGTGTTTCTATAGCGTATAGTACCACCAAAGAGTTACTTATTTTTAACTTATTTGTTTTTGTTTCTGCTGTTTTGTACACATTAACTTCTTTAACATTTTAAAATTTCAATTTTCACTAAATTGTATATTTAAATATAGTCTAAAGTATTATATATCAATTTGTTATGTATGTGTATATTTTTGTCCATTTGGATGCCATGGTGTGTATGTGGAGGGCAGAGGACTTATGGAAATCTATTCTCTCCTTTCACTATGTAGTTCCTGAGTATTGAACTCAGGTCATCAATCATGGCAGTAAGTTCTTTTACTAGCTAAACTCTCTTATCTATCCACATCAAGCCCGTTAAGACTAGAGATGCTTTTGTTTGTTTGCCAACAATATATCTTCAATGGCTAAAGTAGTAACTGGCATTATAATGAATGCTTATAGGAACTTTATTATAGTAGTGAATGAATCCTTATTTCTCCTCATTGAAGGAATCATAAATGTATTCTCTGAAAATATGCAAAATTGGTCTTTATTATTTCAAGATGAAACCACTAGAGGAATTGTTACTTCAGAATTATCCATTCTGTCTTTGTTTTCTACATGCACAAGTAAGGAAGATGCTATTGAGAGGATGCCCTTCAATGACCCAGATGTAACTATCACTGTGATAATTAGAGCCTGGCTATCAGGACTTCAGTAAGCAGGAATACATCAACTGTGAAGTCAGTCTAATTATTCAAAAGCTCCTTCATCCCTCCATCCCTGTTATCATATTTGTATGTGTATATATACATGTTCTGGCAGGTATATACATATATGTGTGCATACATGTGGAAGCTCAACATTGACTTTAGGTGTTTTCCTACAATCACCATGTACATATTTTTTTTAGACAGATATCTCAATGACTATTAAATTCACCATTTAAATTTGACTAACAAGGCAACAGATCTAAACATCTTCCTGTTTTCACTTTTCTCATGCCGGAATTACAAATGAGGCCTGCCCTACCTTGGCTTTTTCACCGATGATGAGGATTGAAAGTCAGATTCTCATGTTTTCATGGCAAGTACTTTACCCACTTAGCCGTCTCTATAATCCCACATCTCTTAGAAACACCCCCAGAATCCAATATCCTTGTTCATATAGGTTTGTTCTCTCTTCCCTTGATGAATGTTCTGCTCTGTCTGGAAATGTATAAATGTCTTGCTTCAGTCATTTCTTAGAACTTCATTCCTATGAAGAACCCCGTGTATATAAAATTCACAAATTTCATGTCTCTGTTGTTCATCAGGAATTGTGTTAACGGGGTCACTAGATCAAGTCAAACAACCCACATAAGGATAAAATAGTAAGAAGAGATCATCTCAGACTTTTTTCATTCCCTTGCTCACTCCATCCTTCTTTCCTCTGTACCCTGAATCATCTCCCTTACAGGATGCTTAAGAGCTAGTAACATTAGAAGGTATATCACACTACAATCTTTTTTGTGTCTTAAGATCAGGCTATGATTTACTCAAAGTAACTCCATACTGGATAAAACAGTTTTGTTTGTTTGTTTGTTTGTTTGTTTGTTTCCAGACTGTAGGTTGCCCTGGAAGACTCCGTTTTATAAGTAGTTTTTGATTCCATTTTGAGGTACTGTGACCTCAGCCCTTGGTTACACCCAAAAATGACACCAGCTGTTAGGTACAACCAATCCAGCACAGATATGTGTTATAAGAGTTAATAAGATTCCACCTTATACCTGTAAAAATGACCAAGATCAAAAACACTGTGACAACTTATACTGGACAGGTTGTGGGGAAAAGGGAATACTCCTGCATTGCTGGTGGGAATGCAAGCTGGTACAGCCCCTTTGTATATCAGTGAGGTAATTTCTCAGAAAACTAAGAAACAACCTTCCTCAAGACCCAGTAATACCACTTTTGGGTATATATCCAAAGGATGCTCAATCGTGCCACAAGGGCATGTGCTCAACTAGCAGCATTGTTTGTCATAGCCAGAAATTGGAAACAACCTAAATGCCCCTCGACCAAAGAATGGATGAGGAAAATGTGGTAC
>LOJH01052935.1:0-11494 GCA_001685095.1 Ellobius talpinus
CTAGGAAGGGAGGGGGATGGGGGATGGGAGAATGGGGAGGGAATTGGGAGGAGGTGAAAAATTTTTTAATAACATAAAAAAGTGTCTGAAATTAAAAAAAATATTCTGACTCAAAAACAAAGATGAATAAATAGAATGCTAATAATAAACATTTTTGAAAGAAAAGGTTTAAAGAAATTTAATCCTATCCACTAGTAATCCCTCCATTTTTTAAATATTGTTTTTAATGTTTGGCAGCGCTGGGGACTATACCCAGGGCTTTGATCATACAAGGCAAGTGTTCTACTACTGAGCTACATCATTGGTAATTCTTGAGTCCCTTGCAAAGTTCTGCTTTCCTAGCGAAGGACCATGGAGAAAAGAGCCAGATGAGCCCTGCGCCACCCTGTACTCTGGGAAGCACACACCTTGGCATGTAGATGATAAAGTGATGACGTCCTTCATCAGATTTAAAGGGGCAGTGGTAGTGACTGCACACTGTGAAAATACCACATGCATCAAACTGTTCGCCTTAAAATGGGTGATGGTATCATGCATGTATTTCACCCAATACAATAAACAACTTCCAAACCTCAAAGGCAACTCCTGACAGACTTCTGGAAACTAAAGTCTGCAACCTTGGTCTATGGGAGAGCTCTGATAATCCACAACGGCAAGTAAGAGTTCACAGGCCACATGGCACCAAAGCCTGAGCTGGCTGCTCACTAGGTCTAGCAACCAGAAGACAATGCAGTTGCTAAGCTGTTTAATGTAAAGACCTAAACTTTTTATTTTTACAAAGGTTTTTAAATTATATTTTAAAATAAACGAATTCTATTCTGTTAACAGGAAATATATCATGAATGAATTTCGGAGGCTGGCATGGTGGCTCAGTGGGTAAGGGGGATTGCTGCCAAGACGGAAGACACGAGTCCAATACCTGGACCCCACTTGATGGAAACTGAACTCCAGCTCCAGCAAGTGTTCATCTGACCTCCACAACACACAGAGAAACACATACACCCTGGTGGAATGCTTGCCTAACTGTACATACCCAGGGTTTCAGGCCCCTGCTACCCTCAGACAAAATGATACAGCAACAGTGGAAAACAAAAGGAACAGAACTGTCTGGGAACTTCCAGCTGACTGTGTTGGCGTATACCTGGACTGCTAGGGTTCAGGAAACTGAGACAGGAGGTTATGATTGTGCAAGATTATGGTTCTGAAGCCAGCCAGATGTACTACCAGCAGAGATGAAGTCCTCTGTCTCGGGGTAGAGGGAACTGAAAATAAAACAACGAACTAAGGCTGATTCATTTGAAGTGGTGGACGCACACCCAAAACAAGGTTTTTGTTTTTGTTTTTTTGTTTTTTTTTTTTTTGCAAAAGCACCTGACAGAAAGCAGGAAAGCACTTTACATTGTGAAGCTGAGCGTTTTACAGAAGATACTTTGTGTAAGCACTGAATGCCGTAGTGCTATGTAGACGCTTGCCTCTGTCTTCTCTCAAAAGAATTAGACCCATTTCAGAGGCAGGGAGACTGAGGCTGAGACTTTCTAGGCAATCAGGAACAGATTCAGGGTCTGTTCCCAGGCCTGGTGTGTGACCTCCCACTCCTCTCAGACACTCAGTAGCCCGTGAGAGCACATATTAATCAACTGTTGTTTACCATGCAAGAAGTTAATGGGCTTTGTATTTTTGCAGTTTTTATCAACCTGTGTGAGAGAAGATGAAAAGATTGATCATCACAAAGACTTTATCAGCAGATTCTACATTTATTGTGGAAGGTAAGAATCACCAGTGTCTCCAAACCCAAACCCATTCTCTTTGTAGTTTATACAGAAAATAATGAAAGGAGAATATGTATTTTAAAAAAGGTGTATCCAGGACTGAAGAGATGGCTCAGTGGTTAAGAGCACTGACTGCTCTTCCAGAGGACCAGGGTTCAACCTCCAGCACCCACATGGCAGCTCACAACTGTCTCTAACTCTGAGATCTGACACCCTCACACAGACATATGTGCAGGCAAAATATCAATGCAAATAAAATTATAACCCCCAGATCCCTTGTCAAGGCTTAGGGAGCTCTCATAGAATTGCTGGGAATGACGTAAGAGGCTGAGGGTGGGCAGGAGTGTCGTGGGGCGTTGTCTTCTGGATATGCCATAGCTCCCGCAGTCCTGATCTCACAGCCGCTGGGGGTGACCTGCACATCAGCTTAGCCAAATTCCTCTATAGATGGGGTTGATGATCTCCAAGCTCCACCCCTTGCTGAGAAGCAAGCTGTTGGGGGAGGGAGAGTCATTCTTCTTTGGGGCTATAACCATAAGTAGATTTCGATTCTCCGGTGGATTGTCCCACGCCAACGCTATATGGGCAGCACTGGTTAGATTTACTAGGTTATAAAAACAAGTGAAATAACATAGAAAACAAAACGCAGAAGGCGTGTACTTAGTACTGAAGAGGATATGGGAGGAGCAGGAAGGGCAGAAAGGGGGCATGTATATGATCATGTTTCATTGTATACATGTATGAAATTCTCTAAGAATAAAAAAATGAGAGAATAAAACAGATGAGGTATCAAGAAAACAAGCAACAGGACCAGAGTATACCTCAGAGAGAAGAAAGGAGAATACCATTAAGAACACGCCCGTTGCGAGTGCAGAGAAACCCAGGTGCTGCAGTTTGCATGAAAAATGGTCTCCACAGGCTCACGTGTTTGAATGCTAAAATAAACCCTTTCTTCCCAAGTTGCTATTGGTCTGAATATTTTATCTAATCCACAGTGGACCTGACAAATCTAGGAGCTGGCTTTCTGGTTTACTTTTTGGAAAAACAGCAGAAAGAGAGACGAGAAATTCAGGGAATGTGAGTGCTAATAATCGTGGGTTTGGTGCACATTTTAATCTCTAGAAGAGCAGGCGCTGTGGAAAGTGTGGGTGAAATGGATATTTTGTTGGAATCTTTGAAATTGCTCCGAGATAAACTCTCTAGCAAGCTAATGTCCAAGGAAGAGAAGTAAAAATAGTTAAAGGATTAATTCTAAAATATATACCAGGGCCAGCTAAATTTCTGGTGAGTTATTTTAAATTTTTAAAGAAAAGCTTGTTTCTGCTGAAGGAAAGCGACGGAATAAACCCAAGTTCGTAAAGCTGGCACAATCTTGCTCTTAAGCTTTTACAGTAACCCAAACTGGAAAATTATAAATAAGCACGCTATATGGATATGCATGCAAGCTTTCAGATCACAGGACTAACTTAGAAACTGGGATTCATTTGAATTTGGGGAGAGCTTTATGTGAGATTTTCTCCTATCGCTCCACTATGAAGTCCCACAAGGACGAGCTAAGACTAGCCTTTGCTGGGATACCATTGGTAAACTTAATTCACTTACCCATGAGCTTAACAGGCTACTCTCACAAGCGTACTAATAATAATACTCATGTGTACGCCCATGCAAGAGTTGAATGGTATATGATGGAGAAAGATTACATTAGCAAGAAAACACATACAATACTTGGGGGTGGGGGTGCTGCTAAGAAATGCATGGGAGCCTTGAGACAAAAAGGCCCAAACTTTACAGACAGAAAGGGAGATTCAGAGGACGGGGACACACAAAATGAGTCTATAGTCATTGACCTGTGGGTTAGGTGAGAATCAAAGAATGATGACTGTCTATGAAATGTGTAAAACCACATTAATAAAATAGTAGGGCTGGGATGTAGCTTAGTTGGTAGATTTCTCGCCTAGTGTGCATGAAGCCTTGGGCTGGATTCCTAAGCATCACATAAAACTAGTGGTGACACATGCCTGTAATCCTAGCATTCGGGAGGTACAGGCAGGAGGACCAAGGTTATCCTTCAGCTACAGAGTGAGTTCAAGTCTGCTTCTCAAAACTGAAACAATAACCCAGTGGACCTCAGAGTGGCTGACAGGTCCTTAAGCTGTCTTCAGGAGCTCAGTGCACACACAAGTGTTCCTCACATCACAAGTGGGGGAGGGAGGCATCTTTTCAAATGTCATCAGCTCTTGGGGAAAACTTAAGCCAAAGCCTCTCCTGACTTCAAACACCAAAGAAAATTCCAGATGGAGTCGAGATTGAAATGCAAAAACATTCAGCTGTATTTGTAATTAAGCAAATATAAGATAAAGCGAGACATCACTTCCCCCTGTTATATTAACAAAGATCTGAAAAGGCTTTGATTTGGGCAGTGAGGTGAGGAAGGGAACCCCCAGATCTCTGCTAGGCACTCCAGATGCTGAGCTTCTGGTGAAAAGTATTTGTTAAAATAAGTTCAAATCTTTGCCTAACAAATTCCATGTTTAGCATCTGCCACACAGATATGGAGACAGAAATTTGCTCAATATTTTTATTCCACTCATTTATAACAAAGTGGGTCTAATAATTGGAAACTTGTTAATCATCATGTAGTTTTCAAAATGAAATATTACAGAGCCAACAAATAAGACACTTAAAGACTATTTAATGATAGTAAGATATTGAAGAGACAATGTTAAATAAGGAAGATGCATATTACACATGTGTACAAATATATGTTACAATTTGAATTAAAATTTATAAAATTATAAAATATTACAAATGAACATAGGAAAAATACCAACAGTGCCATGTAGGGTGAGGTTATGAGATTTTTATGATTTTTATGTATTTCTGGTGTGGGAGGTCCTTCTGTCTACGTGTTGCTTTTATTGGTTAATGAATAAAGAAACTGCTTTGGGCCTATAGGAAAGCAGAACTTAGCTAGGTGGGGAAAACTAAACTGAATGCTGGGAGAAAGAGGGCAGAGTCAGAGAAAAACCATGTAAGCTCCTCCAGAGATAGACACGGGAACTTTACCCAGTAAGCCACAGCTTTGTGGCAATATACAGATTAATAGAAATGGGTTCAATTAATATGTAAGAGTTAGCCAATAAGAAGCTAGAGCTAATGGGCCANAATGAATAAAGAAACTGCTTTGGGCCTATAGGAAAGCAGAACTTAGCTAGGTGGGGAAAACTAAACTGAATGCTGGGAGAAAGAGGGCAGAGTCAGAGAAAAACCATGTAAGCTCCTCCAGAGATAGACACGGGAACTTTACCCAGTAAGCCACAGCTTTGTGGCAATATACAGATTAATAGAAATGGGTTCAATTAATATGTAAGAGTTAGCCAATAAGAAGCTAGAGCTAATGGGCCAAGCAGTGATTTAATTAATACAGTTTTTATGTGGTTATTTCGGGGGCTGAGCAGCCAGGAACAAGTGGCCTCTTACAACATATTTCCCCAACTTTTTTTTTTTGACACAAGGTCTCACAATAGTCCTGGTTGGTCTGGAACTTGCTAGGTAGACCAGGCTGCCCCCAACTCACAGAGCTCCTCTTGCCACTGTAGTCTGGGATCTCTGAGCCACCACGCCTGCTATTTCTCAAACTTTCTACATGGAAAATGAAGCACTTTAGTGAATAGAAAAAGAATTATTTAAAAAATAGCACCATCATGGTGGGGCAATGGTGGCACATGCCTTTAATTCCAGCATTCGGAGGGCAGAGGAAGATGTATCTTTGTGAGTTCGAGGTCAGCCTGGTTTACAGAGCGAGTTCCACAACAGCCAGGTCTACACAGAGACACCATGTCTTGAAAAGCCAAAAACCAAAACCCAAACCAAAACTCACCATCAAATGAGACAATAAAAAGAGTAAAAGTTTAAAAACTGAAGCTACAGCAAAGTGAAGAAATGACTAAATGCTAACGCTTTAGGAATGGGTATGAGCCTTTCAGGCAAGCAAGCAGTAGAGCAATCATGACAGCTCATAACCTAAACTGTTTAAAAGCAAACCACAATAAAAAGCTATCAACACATTGAAAAACCACACCTTTAACAAAATTAACAAGGCTATAATAAACAAGATAAACAGCTTTGAGTCTAAAATAGCAGGTGGAAGGCAATGCTCTCAAGAAATCAAAGGTATAACTAGGAAAACTATAGGGAATGATTCTATTGTCAAAAAATACTTACATACATGTACCAAATAACTAAGAATGAGAAGCTGGACACACAAATTTTCTGATGAATGAAAGTGGAGAGATGGACAGATGGACAATGGTTTACTCTGACTGAAGTTGACACTAGAGAGCTTTTTGTTTTCTTTGGTGGTGGTCTGTGGACTTGGGTCACAGCAAATATTGCTTCACGGAAGTCATTACGGTACTGACTGAACGAGGAATGGTACTGCTAAGGGAGGTAAAATTGGCCACACTGGTTTATTTCTGTGGGTTTTGTGGGTTTGGAAAGTCTACTTGTAGAGCCCCGCCGTGACATTCAGTTAGAGGGCCAAGAGGAGCAGGAACCAGGACCCTGGCTGGCTGGCAGGAAAGTGAGGTTCCCATGGGCTCGCCTAACACCTGCTGATAAACAATGCTGGCTGCACCTGGCTCCTGGTGCAACTGGTTCATTGTGAAAGCCCACGTGGGTGGTGGTGGCTGGGAGAAGCTGCAGCTGTGATATGCACACTTGGTATGCTCCTCGATGCCAGGTCTGAATCATCATCTGGAAGGCATTGCCACCCACGCAGTCCTACAAACTGTAACATTTGTGAGAATGACCAGCTGCAACTCTGACGGGAGGCTGTTCGTCTTTTTGATGCTCAGAGGCTGCGCCATTGTCCTTAGCAATGCGTGAACCAATGGTCAAAGCGTTGGATAGAATCTAACATGTTTTCCAAGGCGAAGGTTGCCAGCCCACACTGGGACTTGGCCTTTGTTTCTTTTATTACTGTGACAAGGGCATCTTAAGAAAGGAAGGTTTATTTTGGCTGGTGCTTCCAGCTTCCAGTCCATCAGAGAAGTCAGAGCTGCCGAAGCCTGAGGTCACTCTACAGCCACAGTCAAGAGACAGTGAAGGATACATGATTGTGATACATTTTCTTCTGTTCAAACAGAATGGGATTCCAGCCTGGGGAATGGTGCCGCCCACAGTGGGCAGGCCTTCCCACCTCAGTTAACTTAGTCAAGATAACTCCCCCCCAGGTATGTCCAGAGGGATCTCTAGTGCCTGTCAGGCTAATAATACTAACCACCTCAGACTTCCAAACAAAAACCTCTGTAGCTGTGGTTGGTTCTCCATATTGGTGTGTCACGTGCACTTGACTTCAGATGCTTGGTTTAAAGAGAGATGATGTCATACCCATAGCTGGATAAGGCCCCTAGGTGACCTCCAGTTACCTTTGGGTGGTGCTGCCCTGAGGATCCCAGACAAATCTACTGAGAAGCCATGCTTGGCCATGCTCTCCACCATTCAGGACCCATTATATTAATGTAGATCCTGAAGGGCACTGAAGGCTTGTCAGGCCCTAGACCCCAGGACAACATCTCTACAAACAGCAGCCAGTATGCTGAAGTACGATTCTACAATTAGCTCAAAGAGAGAAACTGGGGTTCAACCTGAAGGTCAGTAAAGCAAAACAGCCAGCCACTGGCTCTTACCTTGACCTCAGTCTGAAATGGCGATCCTGCCTCCAAGAATCTCAGAATGAAACCATGTCTGAGAGCTGCCTCCCCGCCCCCATCTTATATTCATCTCTAGGGCTGGGATTAAAGGTGTGCACCATCCGGTTTCTCTGTGTGGCTACTGGGATTAAAGGTGTGTGTCACCGCTGCCTGGTCTGTAAGGCTGNTTACCTTGACCTCAGTCTGAAATGGCGATCCTGCCTCCAAGAATCTCAGAATGAAACCATGTCTGAGAGCTGCCTCCCCGCCCCCATCTTATATTCATCTCTAGGGCTGGGATTAAAGGTGTGCACCATCCGGTTTCTCTGTGTGGCTACTGGGATTAAAGGTGTGTGTCACCGCTGCCTGGTCTGTAAGGCTGGCCAGTGGGGCTGTTTTACTCTCTGATCTTCAGGCGAACTTTCTTTATTAAAATACAAATGAAATGCCACCACAGTGTACTTCTGAGTGTGGGTATGAGTTTCAGGTGACCCGGGCCCAAACCATCGATCTACTGCTAACCATCTGTGTGGTGGCAGCATGCTGTGTAACTTCTATGTACTTGTTTTTTTTTCCTGGGTAGTGGGTGTCGATTGGAGTGTGGACACACATACTTTTCATCAAGATAGCCAGAGAATTGCCATGAAGCGTGAGAGACCATGTGGAGAGAACAAGGGCCATCTGCAATTTCCTAGTGCCTCCTTCCAGCAATGGCCTAGGGGATAGCTGGGGCTATGCCTCTCCTGAATAGGTGGGTGAGCTCCTCCAGGCTTTGCCTCCCCAGTGCTGGGACAGCAGGCACGTGCACCTCTTCTGGCTTTTTCACGTGGGTTCTGAGGGTTGAACTCAGGTAACCGCATCACTTCCCGGCCCCATTTTACCGTTATTGGAATAAAAGGGAAGGCAGGGGGCGGGGAGAGGCTATTTAGGATGACTTAGCTCCTATTTTATTCTCTGGAAGCTTAATAAAGTTTGACCTCAACACTTCCTGCTTGATTTTGATAGAGGGCTTTAATTAATTCTTTGCCACTCGTCTCATTCGCTGGCCACCC
The DNA here is from genome assembly GCA_001685095.1 of Ellobius talpinus. Lineage (NCBI taxonomy): Eukaryota > Metazoa > Chordata > Mammalia > Rodentia > Cricetidae > Ellobius > Ellobius talpinus. The sequence goes on from LOJH01052935.1 coordinate 8,515, forward strand.
TCCACTCCCAAGCACCTCACCCGCCTGCCTTCCATCATGTTCAGAGGCGGAGTGCCTACTAGTGTGGTGGCCAGGGCAAACCTGCGTGAAAACATACAGAAGCATCACACAAGGCTCTGGGATCCATTTAACTGTCTGCCCCACTTTCATCTAGGGTACCCTGATTTCCTGCAGGCCAGGGAAGAGGGCTAGGCTGTGTTTATTTGATTGCAGTTTGGGTCTTTTGTTGCTTGGATGGATTTCAGCATACCTGTCCTGTTAGGTCAGACCACACCTCCATACTGCAGGGCCAATGGTGAACTTACTGTTTTACCACCAGGTAAGTCTTCCTATTTACCAGCACACTGCNGGGGGGGATAAATTCATTTCTCCAGTGACTATTCTGAGGCTATTTGATTGGATAGGGAAAAGATGGACATTTTCCTTCTATACCTTTGGAAGTTTCCAGTGGAAATGTGGGATAAAGCCTTCCTTTTGCAGCGGAAGTGTGTCACTTGTAGGTACTCACAGAGGTGCACCCCCTCCACTCTAGTTGGCTTGCAGAGTTCAAGGTCTCGGGTGTGCTTCAGAATCCATAGCATCTTTTTTGTTCAGCACAGATTGGTCAGTGGTCAGTGAAGAAATGCCCCTGGGGGAGCCTGGGCAATGATGCATGAGTCCTAGATGGTTCTAGGTTCTAAATTCAGAGACGTGACTGCTAGATCTGTGCTGGTCACCTGTCAGACACTGTCTTGAGTTCTTGAAACACTCTAGGACTTGGTTGAGCACAGTGATCTCCAGCTCTACGGAAAAGCCTTGCTTTCCTAGTTTTTTTCTGGAAGCAGAAGTGTGGCTTTTGAACTTTACCTGGGTTATAATCTGGTTATAATCCGGCTTCTGAGTTTGCAACTCCGGGCTTTCGGCCACGCAGCCATCCATGGAGACTGTCCACTAACCTTGTGGAGGTGAATTAGGAAGACAGCTCAGAAACAAGAGGCAGGTTTGCACAGTCTGAGCTGAGTACCTGAGAGGCCTGATCTGGCATGGTGCCCATCTGGGAACCCCCTTAGTGTCCTGTAGCACCGAGGCAGAGCAGCCACTGATGACAGGGACAGAGGCGAGGCCCAGGACTCTTGTGCACGCAAGGCGAGTGAACACCGTCGGCCACTGAGCCGCATTCCTGGCCACAAAGCAACTTCAGAAAGAAAATGAAAAGATCATTCTCAGCACCCTCCCATGGGACTCTTTAATCAGAGCTCTGCTTTCCAGAGCAGCGGACCTGCTGTTGTTGGGTAATTAGTACCCTGGGCACAGCCAAGATGAGGGCACAGTGAGCGCCTTTGTTTCAGGCTCATAAATTTCAACACAGGTTGGAAGGAACAAAAGTCTAATTCATGTAGGAGACACCCCACATGGGATTGTGTGGATGGAGCCAAGGGAGAGACTCCCTGGCAGCCCCAAGGGTGAATGGTGAGCGGGCAGCTCAGGCAGTAGAAGGACACGGAGGATGTTCAAGGACTGGCCAGCTTGGCAACCTTTGACTCTAGCAGACAGAAGCTGGTCAATGCAGCGTGGCTGGGAATTGAGACCCGTCCTTGCCATGGCAAATGCCATCTACTGAGAGAGAGATCCCAGGAAGCTTCCTCCACAACAGGTTCCAGCTGTGTTAGTTACTTTTCTTGTTGAAGAAACCAGATGCCCTATGGAGAACAATGTGAGGCTTGCCGATAGAAGTTTGCCACATCTGGGTGGATAAGAAAGTAGGAAGTGGGCCTGTACCCCAAATCCCCAGGGATCCACTTGCCACAGCTATCTGTCTCACCTTCCAAACATTCCATAACTTTCCTAAACAGTACTGCCACCTGGAATTAAGTGTTCAAACTGTGAGCCCATGAAGGAAGTCGTACAATATGTACCCTACGTAGAGAATGTTCTTTTAGATCAGTATATGTTCAAAGGACACATGAGAGCCAGCAGGACAGTTCAGTGGGTAAGGACACTGGCCACCAAGACTGGTGAGCTGAGTTTGATCCTCAGTAGCCACGGGGAGAAAGTCAGAACTAAATCCCATAAGTTGACCTGGCTTCCATATGTGCAACACGGCACATGCACATGTGTGCATGTAAGAGTGTGTATGCTTATATATACAAATAAAAATCCATAAATGACATATAATTTGTTATGCATATAACATTCTTTGTTTCTTGGAGGGAGGTCATATGACTAGAACTAATATGTGTTGGTTCTTTTTTTTGGCATGTGTATGTGTGTATGGGCTATGTACATGTCTATATTCATGTTTGCATGTATATGCATGCATATAAATGTGTGGTTGCATATGCATGCGTGTGTGTGTATGAATGACGACCCAAGGTTGACATCAAGTCACTCACCACCTTATTCATTGAGACAGGGTCTCTCATTTGAACCCAGAGCTCACCAATATGACCAGTCTAGCTAAGCTAGCTTGTCCCGGGGGTCCCCATGTTGTCCTTTCAAGCTCTGGAATTTCAGGTGTGCCACTCTATCTACCTAGAGTTTACACAGCTTCTATGGCTCTGAACTCTGATACTTGTGCAACAAGCACTTTATCCTGAGTCCTGGCCTCAGCCCCTGTTGGTCCCTCTGATGTGCAAAGTGCCGCGATGTGATAGGTTCTTTATTTATATTAACAGGAAGAAAAAAAGCTAGCCAAGCCAGCCATGCTGTTAGTGCTGCTGTCTTCAAGGGGACCTGGTGAAAGTTCATATCAGCAGGGTGCTGAGCATTCACTTTGGGTTTGCTAGAGCAAGAAAAAAGTTGCCTGAAGTGAGAACCAGAGTAAGGGGCCTTTTGTTTAGCAAAAAAAGAACAAGCATATTTGCGACCATAGCAATGTAGGAACCAGGGTGGAAAGTTAGTTTGTTCAGGAGCTAGTTTATAGGGAGGGGAAAAGTAAGATTTGAAGCTCTCTCTCTCTCTTTCTCTCTCTCTTTCTCTCTCTCTCTCTCTCTCTCTCTCT
>LOJH01052937.1:0-12265 GCA_001685095.1 Ellobius talpinus
TCATTTCCTTAAACTTCCTACTCATTCTGCAGGGGGCTCCTAACCCCGGCTACTAACCTCAGGCCAACTTCAAGAGCAGTAAGTGTTCTTAATCACTAAGCATGCTCTCCCACTTTGAATAGACCCTGTCAAATATATTTCCAAGAAGACATTGACCAGAGGCAGTGTGTACCTGCCTCAGGAAGGGTCTGATGAGATGTTGACAAGCATTTCCCCAGACTGCAGGTTATTTTCCATGAAGGTATGCATTACTCTTCATCTCAGCTTTTCTTTCATATGTTAGTTCACCAGTCTATACTGAGTGGATTTGTTAACTGTTAATTCCTCTGATTAGCAATTCAGAAGCAGCAAAGTAAACATTAGGAAGAGACGTTTGCCATTCTCAGGGAGAGTGTTGTGTTATGTAGTCTGAGGCCATACAAGTGTAACATTGAACTCATAAAGAGCTCAAAGGTGGAAAAAAGAGAAAAATCCAGAGGGAAACTTCCAACAGTGGTTGCAGAGCGACAACCTGGGATCTTCCTTCATCTCTGAGTACAATGTTCCTCATCAACACAGCTTATTCAATGAATGAGAAGCTCACAGTTTGCATTGAGAATTCAAAACAACACCCAACATACACTTTAATAAAATTAGCAAAAAGCATAACATAATGTTGTCATTTCCACATATTTCTAGAGAGAAATGTGCTGTATCAAGACCTTGCCTCTCTGTCAAGGTAAGCTTTCAGCTGTTTTGCCCTTCTGTGTTGTTCTAGCGACTGCAGAGCTAAGTTACTTGACAGACATGATTTATGGCTTCCTTTTCATTGTTGTTAATATGCGGATAGGCTGAAATACAGCAGTAGAAAAATAGAAACGCCCCACCAAATGAATCCTATGTCCTCTGGGACTCAGTATCATTTATTTCTGCTATACAAAGCTCAGTATTACATGGCATGTACATAGTCAGTTCAAAAGGGAATTTTGCTGGTCTGAAAATGGGAAAAAGAGTGAGCATTTCTGCCTAGTAGCTCTGGCACTCCTCCACCTCAAAGGGAGCACTTCTGCACTCCTCCACCCTAAAGGGAGGACTTCTTCAACTGAACCAAGGGAAATACTATAGGAATCATAGTTGATATTTAAATCTCAAACAAACCTGATAATGCTTATTTGTTCTACTTTTATATAGAGTGGGAAGTTAAATAAGATTCAGGAAAAAGCTGTGTAAATGGAACAATCACATGCTAACATGTTTCCATGACACTAACTGCAGTGACAGACAATCCTGGAGCCAATGTGGTAGATAAAAAAGAGGAAAATGTCATAGAATAGCAGTTACAGTGTCTAATACTTTAGGAATCAATTGACAGCTATTCTATAGGCATTTTAGATGAGAAAGACTTATGAATTATTGTTTATTTTGCTAAGTAGATATAGAGAATCTTAGTAGTAAATTCGTATGTGATTACAGATAACCTTACTCAGGCTTCAGTCATCACAGAATGGGTATCTTTTGAGACAGCCTGTTTCCCTTGGATGAAGAATTTTAGAAACAAGAGGTATAAGAGTGGTTTACACCCTTGAGATCACAACAGTTTTCTCATTCCCAAGCCCCTCACTCTGCTAAAGGGCTTGCAGGCAGCTTACTCTATCCCTGGCAGACCCCTTAATTTCCTGCTGAAGAGAAGCTGCCCCTCACTGTGCATGCTAATAAATACAGTCTCATCTGTGGAAGCTCAGATTCTTGTCTTTTTCTGCTTTCTGTCTCTATGCTGCCTCAAAAATCTAACAAGTAGTATAACAACCTAGGTATTGCCATTATCTTCATCCTACCTCATTGCACACCAGCACTTTGTACAAAGTTACGTAGTTATAACATAGCAGTAGAATTTAAACTCTAGAGCCAAACATGTTGATGAAATGGGAAGTCCTTGTGCTTATGTTTTAAACTCAGATCTAATTCGAACCCACTGAGCACACAATGTCCTTATTAGCAGCAGCAAGAAAGTAATTAAGATTGCTGAAGTCACAATAAGTGTCACAGGTCTAGTTTCATTGCATTTGCTGTCACCTACCCTCTGTGCATCTTGAGCCTTCAAAGGTGCACTTCAGCAAGTCATACATTCATGCCAGTAGAAGCGTTCACCTCTGAAAAGGACACTTGATAATGGGCAGGCTCTACCACCTGATGCACAGTACATGCATCTATACACCTACTGGTATGTATGCCATATAAAGAATAAGTGTAATTTAAACGAGCCTGAGCAGAGTTCAGAAAGCTTCAAAAGTTGGCTAAGAGAGAATCTACAAGATAATAATCAGGCCTGTGCTGAACAGATCTGCTGTTGGAGCTACTAGACTAAAGCGCTGAGAACAAAGCTGTCTACCTCATCTCTGAGGAGAAGGTCCAGACTAGGTTAGAAGGGGGATCTGGCAGGTTCAGGTCTGTCCTGAACAGTAGTGGAGTAAGGCATAGCAACAGGAGGAGAGCTAGCTGAATTGACATACCAGGAACAGTATCCTGCTTGCTGCCTCTTGATACACACAGCAGGGCCACCCTGTTGCAGTGATGGGGAATGTCACGTTGTGGAATCCAAGACACACAGAGAAAAACACCTTTTCTTCCAGCTAGTGTGCCTCATAAATTTTTGGGCCTGGTTTTCCTGTTAGGATTTTAACATGCCCAGGTGCCCTCACTGTTTCCAATCATCCCAAAAAACTATTCCCAGGAATACATTCTTTGCCTGTCTGTGCTGGATGGATGGTTCCTGAAACACAGTGATGTTGTTGGCTACACCCAGACACTGAAATCATCCTTATCCCTTTAAATGGAGTAAAAAGCTTCCTGTAAAATGGAACTTCCTAGCGCTGTTTGTCTTTGAGAATAGTATCTTTATACGAGCACAAGCCTTCTGTCCTATCCTCAATACTTGGCACTTGGGCACAAAGTAGAATCTCTATAGTATAAGTGAAATGAAGGAAAGAATGATTAGTCTAGCATTTTAGGATAATTTTTCTGAGAACACATAAGTCAAATGAAAGCCTCTCCTCAATCATAAGCTTCACTCCAAATCATCATCATTAGATGAATCACTACTTTCCCATGTTACTCACCCCAAGGAGTACAGACACCAGGAAGCAGGAAGAGATTTTGAAAGCAGGAAGTCTGACTCAAGGTCCTATAACCATAACTATATACTTATATGTATATATATTTATAATTGCATAATTTTATACCTCTATATAAATTTTCAGGATAACTATAGTCACTCTATGCCAATAAAATAATCATTTTATTGGTTTAAATTGATGTCATAAAAGATATTTCTTTTTACCCATCAAACCTTTCAAAAGAGCCCCCAAATAATCTTGAAATCTCTGTATTTTATTTAAGAAATTGTGATTGAAACTTAAAGTTTTCTTGACATCTAATCTCCCTTTATCAGCAAAAGCCTGGTAGGACCATTTGAGAGATTTCTTCTTCTTTTCATCATGCTGTGTAAGAGTGGAATCCTGTCAAATGCAGAGGAAGGCTGACTGACATGAGTTCTCTAACTCAAAAACCAACTTTTCCATGATCCCACAGAGAAAGAAAGCTATATTGAGGCTGATTCGGGTATTAAAGCACATTTGCCTGGAGTGAACTCGCTTAGGATTCAGTCACAGCTGCTAGAAAGAAAATGAGTTAAATGAAGCCATATGTGCTTGCGTAATTGTTTCAAATACTACTTGACAAAACTCAGTTTCCTTTTACTTAAATATTGTTTATCTAATGTCTTTATATGGGTTCCAGTCCTCAGAGTCCTTTTATTATATAACCGGGATGCAAAGTGGGGATGATTTTTTCCTTGTCCTCTAACAACGCCGGTTTATATGCAGTTTGCTGTAGACATAGCTCCTAGATAAGTGAATTTTTCTTTCAGATATAGAGGAAACTAATATATTTGATTCTTTTTGATATCTCATACGTGTGTGTTTGTGTGTGTGTGTGTGTGTGTCTGTGTGTTTGTGTGTGTTTGTGTGTCAGGGATATGAAACACTGTCTAACTAGAATACTGTGCAGAAAATAGTGATAATCTATTGGGAAAATAAATTGTAGCTAATTAAAAAGGTTAACAACTAGCCTAATATGTTATCCAGTAAAATAAGAAAGCTTCATAATAAAAAGTACCAATAACTATATAGGGAAATAAATAATTCACTTCTAAAGCAACGTCAAGGCTGGAGCGATGGCTCAGTTGTTGAGAGCACTTGGTGTTCTTACACAGGATGTGGGTTTGGATCTCATAACTCACATCCATCTCTTTCCTGTTATCTGCAGGCACAGGCACACACGTGTTACACATCCCTACTTACAGGAACACATACACATGAAAGGAAAGTCAATGAATCTGGTGCAGCATCTACTCAGCATTAGTGGAGTACTTACAAAACAGAAAAAGCAGAATGCTGAGCAAATTCCAGAGTGTCTCTCCTATGTTCTTGCACAGTTCAACTCTGAGCCCTGCTTCTGTGCAATCAGTATGCATGCTTCACTGCACCTCAGAACTGACATACACAGTTTTCCAAGGGTTCCTTCTTTGAGCTCAGTCCTGGAAACTTGGCCTACACCTATGAAAAATCCAATTTTGAACATATTGGTTCTCTCAATACTTCTAACATTTTAGCTATCATTCATGTTAGAAATTGGAAAGATTTAAACTCTGGATTACCAATAGCACCCTGAGAAAATTTGACTTTAAGTTGTATATGTGGCTTTATGTATTAATTCCTGCTTTTGGTTCAGCCTAAGGAAAAGCAACAGAGAAAATCAAGGTAAGCAACAGACATCCTTTACCCTGTGGGTTCCTGTCCCTGACTGTCCTTTATCTCTTGCATGCCCACTGATGGGTCGAAGAGGCTCCACGTACTTTGATGACTTTTTTTTCCCACAGTAAGACCTCCAGTTTGACACAGTGAGATTCTGTGCCAGTCTTAGGCCATGCTCTATAGAGTGGATTTTTTTTGGTGGGTATTAAATCATTTATAACTCTGTTCATAAAAACTCTGTCTGCCCTTTCCACGGTGACACAGATGTATATATTTCTCTTATGGCACTGTTGTGATGATAACGCAACAGCTGAAAAAACAGCTGAATAAGATAATGAGAGGTTCTACTGCTTCATGGCTTCACGGGATTTCAGTGTATTATGGTAGGGAAGTCATGGCTGAGCAGCTTCAGTTCATGGCAACAGTAAATGTCCACATCATGGAAGACCAGGAAGATTATGGTAGCAGGAACTAAGGCCAATACAACTAATTGCCAAAGGTTCACCCACTGAAAGATCAAGTTGTACCATCTATGCTCTACCTCCTACAAGTTTGACAGACTTTACAAAAAGTGCCATCCTTAGATGAACAAGTTTTAAAAAATACGACTGTTGCCTTTCTTTCTGTGCTGATATCGCACCTGCCAACATGGTGAATGTTCCTAAGACCCACCGGACATTCTGCAAGAAATGTGGCAAGCACCAACCCCGCAAAGTGACCCAGTACAAGAAGGGCAAAGATTCTTTGTATGCCCAGTGAAAGCGGCATTATGACAGGAAACAGAGTGGCTATGGTGGGCAGACTAAGCCTATTTTCCACAAAAAGGCGAAAACTACAAAGAAGATTGTGCTGACAGTGGAATGTGTGGAGCCCAACTGCAGATCTAAGAGGATGCTGGCTATTAAGAGATGCAAGCATTTTTAACTGGGAGGTGATAATAAGAGAAAGGGCCAAGTGATCCAGTTCTAAGCTGATCTTGTCATGAAGACAATAAAATCATGTGCTTTCACTCAAAAAAATAAGACTGTTGGAAATATTTCATATTCAAACCACAACAATAAAACTCTGACCCTCAATGGCCAACGGATAGCTCCTAGGTATCCTCCTAAAATGCATTAAATCCATCTTCAAGAATTCCCTAGTTTTAACTATTCTGACACTGTTCAAACATCCCAAGTTCAAGATCTCTTCTCAAAAAAAGTCATTTCTTTACTATGAACTCCTGAGAATAAAAGAGAAGTCATATTATCTTGATATCTAAAGGAACACAGTATATATTATGATTTTAATGGGGAGAAGTGAGGGCATAAACAGCAGGTATGAAAGACTGAATCCAGAAAGGTATGAAAGAAGCCCGTCATGTTCATGCTAGGATACAGGGCATGTGGTTATGTGGTCGCATAATATGAGCTCCATCAGGTGTGTGTTCCCTCTTGTTTTGCCCTGCTGCTTTTAGAATTTACCCTACCTCTCTCTCTCTCTCTGCTTGATTCCACTTGATACTTATGGCTTTCTTTGACAAATGTCCCATTTTCTCAGCACTTCACTAACACTCTGAGGTCTCCATTGCAACCTAAGAAAATCCTCCTAGATTACCACAGACTCCTCTTAAGCTTTGCTTTGCTCCAAATCTTGGCAGTAACATTCAGTAACATTCACAACCGTGTAAATCTTCCATTTTGTCTACTATCAGACTCACATAAATAATACTAAGTTGGCTTGAACAGTTAGCTATGCCACTTTTGACCACAGTTGTCCCAGCTTCTGAATTCTTGGGTAGATAAGCCCAGAAAAGACCTCTTATCTGCAGGGGTTCTCTGTACATGGGTGGTTCAGGCACTCACCTTTCAAAGGAATGTCTTTCACATGAGTATTCAGTTTTATTCCCAAGATGCATTGATGGGTGAGGTCTGGAGAATTTCTAAAATGTCCTCAGGATACCTCTTCTGTTGCTCCAGAGAAAGGTATTTGGCTTCTTATTAATTTCAGTAGCGTCTGCCTTATTGTTTGTTTCTTTAAATCCCTTTGTTTTGTGGCAAACTGTTTTTGACATCTTTCTGTCTTGTTTACTTAAAATTATCACCATAAGCACGAGAAAAGCAGCCAGTATTAATTATGCCCTTAACCGAGAACTATGATGTCTTGAATTTTTTTCCCACCAAATTAATCAATCAATTATTTTTAAGTTCATCTTCACTCATTTTTTTCAGGGTATGGGCAAAGTGTAGTGAAAATCTTTATCAGAATATAAAATGATCTCTATTCCAAAATCTTTATCAGAATATAAAAATGGTCTCAGAATATCAGAATATAAAATGGTCTCAGAGTATCAGAATAAAAATGGTCTCAGAATATCAGAATAAAAATGGTCTCAGAATATAAAAATTGTCTCTATTCCAATTCCCAATATAATCTGTGCTTTCTATTTCATATTTTTTCATATTTATTTTCTTAGTGTAAACCTCTTGCCTGTGTGCATGTATGTTATTGGTGTGTGTGCCTAGAGTCCACAAAATTCAAAAGATGATATCAGATTTAAGGGAACTAGGGTTAAAGTAGTTGTGAGCTGTCATGTGAATGTTAGGAACCAGAGCCTGGTCCTTTGCAAGTTCAGGAAGTGCTCTTAGTCACTGAACCATTTCTCTAGCCCTACCCTCCATCCCTTCAAACTCTGTATTTTTCTCAGCATTCCACAAGAAATTTCTCGTTAAGCTTTTGTTAACATTATAGAACTTCTCTAATTCTTATTTCCTGACTCTTCCAAGTTTTTCAACCAAAACATCCTAAAATCCTATAAGTATCAGGGTAGTGTGAATCCTGTTATTAGCCTAATTCTTTGGTATCAATTTCCCTGATTAATTTTTAGTTCCTACAATATTGACAGAAAAAAATTAAGAAAATAAGCAATTGTATTGGCTCATGATTTCAGTGAGCAGGCATGGTAGAATAGGTTAGCTCAAGGTGACTGGATTGACAATTGTTCATATCATTACATACCAGGACATAGACACAGGACAGAAATCAGGGGCCACATATGTCTTTCAATGACTCTCCCCTACTGACCTATTTCTTTTGGATGTCTACTGTCATTAAAAATTTTACAACTTCCTAAAATAGTGCCATCAGCTGGGAAACAAGCATTCAAAACATGACTCTGTGTTGGTCATTTCAGAGCCTAACTATACTAGGTGGAGAGCAGAGCTATCTTTGGTCATCTTTGAAATTAGTCAAATTAAAATGAAGCAGTTGTCAAGCCCAGGAGACTTTAGTGGAATCTGTACACCACAGGCTGTATCTCACATTTTATCATACAAAATTTTGATTGTTAAATTTTACAAACTCCAATAAAATATGATAGTCTAGATCAAATAGATAGCTGAGTCACATGTGAATGTTGTCAAGGTTGAAGCTTGGGACATGAGTATGTCCATTTATTAATATTACCCTACTATTATCACATAACTTATGGCTATATATATATATATATTTCATATATATATGAAAAACAAAAGAGACATAGCTGGAGTCTCTCAATCCCCTAGAACTCTATTAGAATCTAACATGTTAGGAAGCCTAGGACCTTAGAATAACTACTTATTCTAATACAAATGAGCATTGGAGCAGCAAGGGCATCTCTGACATAGGCCTTACTCATGACCATTATCACAGTCATGTGCTTAACCATCTGGATTCTTGTTCAACAGTTCAACCCAATTAGGGGTTCTCAATGGGGGCCTGGATTTGAACTGTCTTAGATATGGCAACTATTCCAGTTGCATATGTTTTAATTCAAATATGTGTCCAATATAGGACTTTATTAAATTGGGGAACTCCAAATTAAGATTCCCTAGCTTTTTGGAAATTCTTCAGCACATGAAATAAATAACCCCCACGTTCTATCAGAGGTAGTGAACTTGATTATTATTTAAAGGCATTTGATATGCAGCTGTTAGTTTTTCCCTTTGAATTTGAAAGTGTAATATTTTTCAGATGTGGGAGGGGAGAAAGAGCTGTCATTGAGTCAGGCAGGAGATGAAGACTTGTGAGAGCTCTGTAGAAGGACAACTGTAATAGTGCCTCACTGATGACTCAACAACAAGATGTCCCATTTCACATGAGAATAAGATAAATCAGAGATGGAGAAATTTTTACCCTAGTGAGTTCATTTGTATCCTGGTGTAAGGGAATTTACACCTTAGTACCTATTGTCTGGCTGTGTCATATTGTATTGATCTGCCATACATGGTAACATGGGTCATTCATTGCCAAAGTCCTCTTATTCAGAAAGATCCGCTAGTGATCTTCTCATAAAGGAACTCAAATCTTTCTACCTGAAAACAGGAAAGATTTTTCTTTTTAAAACTTTGATTTCATTTGATGTTATGAGTGTGTGATATGAGTGGTTTCTTGGCATATATGTCTGTGTACCACGTGCTGCTTGCCTGGTAGCAATGGAGGCCAGAAGAAGGGGTTAGATCCCCTGGAAGTGGAGTTCTGGTATAGATGGTTGTGAACTCTGTAGGTACTGGCAATTGAACTTCAGTCTGGGAAAGCAGCCATTGCTGTCAATGGGTGAGCCATCTCTCCAACTTCATGGAAAACCTTTCCTTAATTCTCATAAAGGCTCTGTATCCTATATGTCTTGAAGGTGTAGATTGAAGTCTGAGTTTGATCTCTTTAACATAGCATTGGCTTTCTGAGGTGGTTGTTAGGATTACAGACATGTTAGAAGATGTTTCAACACTACACACACCTTATTGGTGGCTTTTAGAGTCACAGCATTCTTTTTTGGTACTTGGTTCTGGGTGTACTAGTATGGGGGAATATGATACTATGTGATATCTTCTGGGAAAACACAAAATTTACACATTTACCATTATTAATGTAAAGACGCCACAGGCACACACATACACACAAATAAAAACCAAAACCCAGAAAACAACTAACAGCATTGTCAAAAGAATCAAGTAAAAATACTTAGCACAGCCTGTGGCATTTCACTGCCAGTAAAGTAGACTTCCTTGAAGAAATATTTGAAAGAACTATAATTTGATAAATGCATATTCATTAGGATTATTAATATCAAAAATGGCTCTGGAAAAGAAGTCAGGATAAAATGTTAACATGTTGCTAGCAGAAGGCAAGCACAGCACAGAGGGCTTTGCCTGCAGAAATTGCTCTGTTTAGTCTTCTGTATTAAATCCAAATAATTATAACGTAAAGAGCTTGGAAACAAAAATCTTCAGAAAATTAGTTTTACATAGGCATTCAAACTGTGGGAGCATGCACAAGACCTTCAAAGGTTCCAGCCCCACAATGTCCTGTCAGTGACAGTGGAAAATGGGAATTGGCTCTCCTACTCCTAACCAAGATGCTATCTGCAATTGATACACTCCGGCAAAGAAAAAAAAATGGTTTTATTCAAAGAAGTCTTGTTTTTTATACTAACCTGACTCCATGGCCAGCCTACACATATAGTCAGGTGAGTCAGTCAGCACAGAATGAATCCAGTGGTATTTTTGTAGACTTTCTGTTTCACTTTGCTTTGCTTTTTTTTCCCTATTGGTTTTTTACTTGTTTATTTTGATTTCCCATGTGTGGTCTTTTTCTTCTTTTAAGCTTTGTTTTTTGTTTGTTTATTTTAATGAAAGAAAGAAAAAGAATATGAAATTAGATGTGTAGGAAGAATCTGGGGGGAATTAGGAAAGGTAAAAACAATCAAAATAGATATTATGGAAAATATTACAATTAAAAAGAAAGAAAAGGTAAGTACTTCATACATACCATGTTATGCACAGTGACCTTAGTTTGAGCACTGTGATGAAGTGCATGCTATCACCAGGCACTTTGTCATTAGTATCAGGCCTGGAACTTAGTGATTCTTCATCGTGGGTTTTGTCCTGTACTCTCTTTTTATCCTAAATCACTTTTTATCCTAAATCTCTTCATGTCTTTCATGCTTACTTGAGAAATACAGGGTCTTTAAAATTCACTTCAAGAACATATATTCTATTAATTTTTTGTATAATTTAAACATTAAATTTATTATTAAAATTCATGTAACATAACAGAAAAGAAGAAACATAGCTGCTCTAAGAAGCACTTTCCAGATCCAAAAGCTTTATGTTGCAGTGAATGTCTACACTGTTAGAATAGTCGTTCTGAGGCTGGAGAGGTTCACTTTGGAATCTGCTTTTTGCAGTCACAGCTACATGTCTGTACTCTTATTCATCCCAATCCATCCCCCAATTAAAAGATATCTGCCACTGACTTATAAAACTTATAAAACTAGAAAAACTATTAGCTTTATACCCTTTTTCATGACATGGTGGTCATGGTCTACACTATCTTCTTCCTCATCACCTGTCACTGCCTTTTCTTGTTCTTCCAACACGTTACACTTTACCTGTGCTTATAGCTGTCTATGTAGATACATTTATTCTAGGTGCGGATCTACATATGCTGTGTTTTATATGCTTCATGCTATGTTAAAATATTTACTCATAATAAGTTGGTCTTTTACTCAGTTATTTTTCATTGCACATATTCAGTGTACATGGTACCATGTTCCATAGGAACAATTTCAGACAAGTATATAATGATACTGGGCTTCTTCCCCTATACTCTGTTGTTCTGCTCCTAATGCCTGCCTCTTCCACTCATCATTTTTCCCTAGACAATTTTTACTTCTACCTTCCTGTCATCTATGCCTCCAGAGATTATATAATATAAACCATCTTATTCTTTAAGCATTTCATATGATACTACTACAAATAATGGCAACCCTATATCTATGCATGTATATTTTATATTATTTTATAGTTAGCCATATCATATGTTCTTGCTAATATACTGAGGCAAGGCTTGTTTTTGTACAGCTGCTTATTTAAACAGCCAAAGAATTATTAGTGTTAGAAATTACACGCTAGAAGCACTGATATCACTAGAATTCTAATTAATTGGTTGGAGATTGCCATACAAAAGAGGGAAATATGTTCTTCTGTTTTCTATGTTCAATATTTTCTAACTGGGTAAAGGAAAATGTGGATTGAGAGCCATACTGTTTCAATTGATTATTATAACTTCTTGAACATCCCTTCAAATATCTTTTTTATGTTGAACATAATGAAATTTATTTATTACTTAATAAAATAAAAACAATGCTAAGTAGAATAAAACTCCAGAGTCCCATACTAAGAGTATCCCATATCCAGTCTAAACATACAAACTAATTTCTCCAGCTCCTCCTATTTTTCTGTCCTAAGATGAACCCCACTTTAACTATCAGTGTGTAACTCAAAATAAATCTTAAAATTTTACCCTCATATAATTCTTTTTTTATATTTATTTTATTTTATTTATAACTTATTTGAATATTAAAAATTTCCACCTCTTCCCTTCCTCCCATTTTCCTCCCTCTCCCCCCATTCCCCTTCCCCCTCCCTCTCCAGTCCAAAGAGCAGTCAGGGTTCCCT
>LOJH01052940.1:7500-22605 GCA_001685095.1 Ellobius talpinus
TATTTCTGTTCAGCTATCCCACCTGGCTTTACTCTGCTAAGTCATGGGCAAAAATAGCTATATTCATCAACTAATAAAAGCAACATATATACAGAAGGGCATCCCACATCATTTCCCCTTTTCTCTCTAAATAAAAAGGATTTAACTTTAATATAGTAAAATTACATATAACAGAATAGATGCCAAGCAAGAATTACAGTTACAATACTTTTTGTGAGTCTAAAGTTTTATATCTAATTTATCTTTTATCATAACTGAGGAAAACTGCAGAGGCAGGAGGATCTCTGTGAGTTCGAGGCCAGCCTGGTCTACGAGAGCTAGTTCTAGGAGAGGCTCCAAAACTACAAAGAGAAAAAAAAAGGAAAATTGTAACTATAACTATTTGTATTTAACTCTTCAAAGTCCCCAGAAAGATATATTACCTAAATCAACAGGACATGCATAAGCAACTCCCAAAGTTCTAGAATTGACAGAGACATCTTACTACCTTCTGGACAGATGTTCTACACTCTAAGAGACCACAGAGACCAGATCAGACCATTATAGTCAGCAAAATGTTCAATCACAATAGATAAAGAAAGGCATTCCAAGATAAAACCAAATTTAAGCAGTATCTATCTATAAATACAGCCCTACAGAAGGAGCTAGAAGTAAAACTTCAGCCTGAAGAAGGTAACCAAACCCAAGAAAACATAGGATGAAATAATTTCTGAATAGCAAATCAAAAGGTGGGGGAGACACATCACAACAAATAACGGGAATCAACAAACGCTACTCTTTAAAAACTCTCCATATCAATGGTTTCAAACCATCCCTACCCCACCCTCTGCCAAAAGACACGGACTAATGGAACAGATAGAAACACAGGACCCATTCTCCTGTTATGTCCAACAAACACACTTTAACACTAAGGGCAAACATCACCTCAGGGTAAAAAGATGGAAAAGGATATTTCAAGCAAATGAACCTACAAAGTAAGCAGGTGTAGACATTTTAGTATGTGTAAAAAAAAAACAAAAAAACTTCAAACCATAACTAACCAGAAAAGATAGGGAAGGACATTACTACTAATCAAGGGGAAAATCCACTAATATGAGATATCAATTCTTAACATCTATGCCCTAAAGACAAGGACACCCAAGTTTGTAAAAGAAATACTACTACATCTTAAATCACATATTTATCAACACACTAAGAGTTGATATCACATTCTCGCCAACTGACAGAACATATGGACATAAACTAAGCAGAGAAATATGGAGCTACTTTATGGAATAAAACAAATGGGCCCAATACGTATTTATGGAGCATTTCACCCAAACACAAAAGAATATCCCTTCTGAAAAGTGGGGGGAAAGGTACAGCTCAATTAAAAACAATAAAGTATAAAATAAAAAAAAGAATATCCCTCCTCAGCACCTCATGGAACTCTATCCAAAATACACAAACTCAGACAAATTCAACAGATACATAAAAATCAAATAATATTCTGCGTCTTATCTGATCACTACAGATTAAAACTGAATAAAACAGAAATCTTATAAATTCATAAAAAATCAACAACTCACTAATGAATGAAAAATGGGTAAATAAAAAAATAAAAACATCCTAGAATTGAGTGAAAATGAAGACATAAAAAAACAAATATTTGAGACATGATGAAGGAAGTTCTAAGAGGCAAGTTCATAGCACTAAGTGCCTACATAAAAAATTTGGAGCGATCTCATAGCAAAAAAAGAACCCACAACCAGAAGGAGTAGACAGCAAAAAATAATTGAACTCTGGGCTGAAATTAATAAAACAGAAACAAACAAAATAATAACAACAACAAAAGTACAAAGAATCAATGAAACAGAGGTGGCTCTTTAAGAAAAATCAAAAAGATTGACAAACTTAGCCAAATTAAATAGAAGGCAGAAAAAGAATATTCAATCTAACAAAGTTATAGATGAAAAGAGGACATAATAACAGACTACCAAGGAAATTCAGAGAATACTAAGAACATACTTTAAAAACCTGTACTGCACCAAATAGGAAAATCTAAAAGAAATGGATAAGTTTCTTGATATATAACACCTAAAAAAAAGTTAAATCAAGATCAGATAAACAATTTAAAATGACCTATAACCCCTATTAATATCGAAGCAGTATTAAAAGTCCCCCAATCAAAAGGAGCCCAGGGCCAGCAGTGCAGAATTCTACCAGAGTTTCAAAGAAAAGTTAATGTTAATAATCTCAACTTATTGAACAAAAGATAAACAGAGGAACATGGCCCAAATTTGCTTCAAGACCACAGTTACCATGATACCTAAAACACATAAAGGCCCCACAAATTTCACTTACGAACATAAATGCAAAAATACTCAATAAAATACTTGCAAGCCAAATCCAAGAACACACCAAGAAGATCATCCATGATCAAGTGATCACATCCCAGAAATTCAGGGATGGTTCAACATACATAAATTAATAAATGCAATCCATCATATAAACAAACCATAAGAGAAAAACCACACGATCATCTCATTAGATGCGGAAAAGGTCTTTGACAAAATCCAACACCCTTTCAATTCAATCCCCATCACAATTCCAACACAAGTCTTCACTATTTTTAGAGGACAATTTTCTGCTTTATATGAAGAAGAAAAAATAGGATAGCTAAAATAACCCTGGATAAAAAAAGAACTGCAGACGGCATCACCATCCCCTACTTCAAGTTCTACAGTTATAGTAATAAAAGCAACATGGTACTGGCACAGAAATATACAGGTTGATCAAAGGAGTCGAACTGCAGAATTGAAGACCCAGGTATGAATCCACACACCTATGCACACCTGATNAAGAAGAAAAAATAGGATAGCTAAAATAACCCTGGATAAAAAAAGAACTGCAGATGGCATCACCATCCCCTACTTCAAGTTCTACAGAGTTATAGTAATAAAAGCAACATGTTACTGGCACAGAAATATACAGGTTGATCAAAGGAGTAGAACTGCAGAATTGAAGACCCAGGTATGAATCCACACACCTATGCACACCTGATTTTTTTTTAAAATAAAGAAGGCAGAAATATACACTGAACAAAAGATAGCACCATCAACAAATGGTGCTAGTCAAAGTAGATGGCTGCAAATAGATCCATACTTATCACCCTGCACAAAACTCAACTCCAAAGGAGTTCTCTGTGTTCACATTATATTTCTGAAATAAAAAGACACTCAGACTTCCGCAAGATCATTCCCTGACACATGAGCAAGTACTATAACAACAAAGAACAAAGTGAGGACATGTGTGGGTTCTCAGTGATGAGCTCCTCATTACAATAAATCATTCATACTTTTTAATAAAAACAGCACTCCTATCTAAGTGGAATTGATCTGTAAAGATCCAGACATGCTCCTAAGAACAAGAGAAAGCAAAGGCATTTCTGCTGCAAACCCACAGCCATGCAGAGCAGAGACTGCAGACTGGCTATCTGCAGCTGCAGCCAACCAGCCTAGGGCTCTTTTCTACACCAGCAGTTTTGTGGTTGTGCTTAATCTAATACACTGCCAGTTTCTAAATCTCAGATAATATATTTGAAAAATCTCATGCCTCTAGAAATGTTAAGGACTGGACTCTAGCCACACAACATTCCTCTAACAGAGCCTGGGGCCGAGAGGTGTTCCTCTGGGCCTTGTGGTGTTCAGCACACTGCACTTTCCTCAATTTCCTAGAATGAGGCGCCTCACCTATTTCTCCTTCAGGTCTCCTGGCTGATGATCCCTGAAGCAAACTAAATCCACAACCCACGATAGGAAGCAAATGCAAAGCAGAAGTACTACCTCTGACTTCCTACCTGATGGCCCACAACGGGAGAAAAGAACTCCGGGATTTGAACAAGATTCTATTTCACTTTTGTGGCAAAATTTGTGGCAAGATAAATGACAACGCTTTTTTAACAACATTTTGTCTAAAACTTTTTACTTGACTGTAACGCATACAATAAATATAGTAAATCATCTATGCTTTCAAGGGTAAGAAATACTCTCATGGGTTTTAATTTGTGGGTTGTTTGGTTTTTTGTATTTTCTTGGCTAATTTCTAAGCAATATTTGTTTAAAGCAATCTTCACAAACATATAAAATCTAAATAATTACCAGTAGCTTAAATTTCCCCTATCTTTTTGTACTTCCAAACATACTTAAAATACATTTTTTTGCATTTTTTAATAACCAACCACAAGAATGCCAGGAAGTTAAAACTGCCAACCAAAAGTGGAAAATGAATCTGCTTTCTCATTTGAATGTTTTAAAAGTAAAAATGTAACCTGATCAACAAACTGTGTGACTGTTATAAATTTGTAAATATATAAACATAAAACAAATTACTCCTCAAAAAGCCAGGAGTCTAAGGTTTAATTGAAAGATTATGTCCTAAATTCCAATGAAGACAAGAGGTAAAAGACAGATGTATACACCAAATCAGAAGCTCATCTGGTGGCGTCAGAAGACTCCGCCACACTTGGACTTCCACTATAGTGCTAATAAAATTTTTACATTCAAAAGTCAAAGGTTAAATAAAGGAAAGGAAATGCTTTTTGTCAAGCAGTCAAACAACCACTACCAGCCTGAGTGATCAGCAGGAACCTAACACATAGTAACCAAATAAAAGGAAGGAGCCGGCCTTTCCTTAGGAAAACCTATCATGACTAGAGGCTGCTTGTCCGCTAGAAAATTGACACAAAATGTGCAAAATTGAAACATTCTGCTTCTAAGGGATTTGTCTAAAGGAAGAGTGTGAAGCCTTCAAGTTTGGCATGAGTTACAGGTAGCAAAGAGGGCTAAAAAGCCTTAACCATAAATCTGCCTTCCTCATTAGAGTATTTCATTTTGAACCCTTGGCGACATTTTTATAGTTGTAAAATTACGGTAATGAAATTAGAGAGGAAGAGTATGTCTTGAATCTTTGCTGGCATATGAAAGCAATTTCAAACATAAGCAATAAGACAAGTTAGTGATCTAAGAACAGCTTTGAAATCTTGCTAAACCAGGACAGACACTTCAAAGAAAGAACTCTAACAACACAAGCCTCAAATTAAATGTCATTTTAATATTACACTGGACTAAATTTTAACTGTTCTTAAATAAGATAAATAGCAGTAAAAAACATATTAACTGCCAAGTAATTCTAGGAGAAAAGCAACACATGGTTTTAGTGGCATGTGTGCAGTACCAACTTATCAGGAAAGTAAAAATAAAATTGATCATTGTCTGATTAATCATGTATGGTATTTCTGCATAGGAGAATATTACAGTCACCAGAGCTCTTATGAACTACTTGAAAAATATCCAAGTATTTTTCAAATTATAAATACTGATAATAGTCATCCCTTAATTTGATAAACTGTACAACAATATGTAAATATACCTTTGGTCATGAGGAAGTAAGACTGAAACTTAAATGTCACAGTGCAAATATTCTATGTTACAAATATAAATGATTTGTATTTCTTCTGTAGATCTCTCTGGATGCTCTGTGACTTGCTGGTGAAAGGATTTTGTCAAGTTCCTCAATAAGTCTTAGCTGTAGTAAGAAAGAATTCCAATCAAAGGCTTTGCTAGTCTGACTGCAAACACTCCTTAAAGCTTCTTCAGCCTCTAGTCACAACCAAAAGAACAGCTCCTCTCTCACCAAACTGGAAGCTTGGTCACAAATGGAAAAGTCTGAGAAATTGAGTAGCTCTGTAGACACTCTTACATTCCTTCCCCAGATCTTTTCCACAAAAATAACTATTTAAATCTAAGTTTTAAATATGTATAGAATGTATATTATATGTTTGTATAATGTTTATATTACCTCAAACTTTTTTCTAGTACATTCTAAGTGTATGGTACAAAATCTAAGCTGGGCACTCCTTTAATTCCTGCACTTGGGAGGCAGAGGCAGGTGGATCTCGGTGAGTTTGAGGCACCCTCAAGTTCCCAGACAGTCAGAGCTACACAGAGAAACTCTGTCTCGAAAAACAAAACAAAAGCAAAATAAATAAAACAAAAAAAAGGATAAAATCTAGCAAGTATTGCTTCAAGGTAATAAGTTTTAGAAATATATAACATTTTTCAACTAATAAACACTTCCATATTGACCGTTTTACATGGAAATCAGAGAAATTCACTAATATTTGGATTCCCAACTGTCACAGTCACCCATCAACATGTTATTTTTCTTTCAGAGATCACCATTTCACACCCTGATCTTAAATTTCAGTGGTGTAGAACAAAGACACCCACTTTTTGTTCTTAGTTCTATGGCACTGCCATGCTCAGGGGACCGCTTGCTGTGCCCACTCCAACACAACCTACTAAGATAACTTCCCTTCCCACAAACACACCACATATATTTACCTGATGAAAGATGATCTGGATACCATCCTACTAGTTTCTAACATAATTCCTACAGTTTTCACTTGGAGTTGATCATCTACATAACGATGCCATCTTAGAATGGTAGAGCAATAAAATGCTGTAGTAAACAATTTTTACAATATTACAGTATTTCTTTTATCTTTTGAGATTACAATTACATCATTTTCCCTTCCCTTTTCTCCTTCCAAACTCTTTCATATATACTTCAATCTTTGTAAAATTAATTCATGGCCTCTTTTTTCATTAATTATTGTTGCATACATATATTTATATTCCTAAACATGCAAGTACAACCTGACCATTCTGTATAATGTTAAATGTATATATGTGTTTCCATTGCTGAACATGGTATTGGATAAACAACGTAGCCTCTTTCCATGAAACTATTTTTAATAATATTATTAATCCTTTGAGAATGTCATGTAACATATTTTGATCATATTAACCCCAACTCTTCCCAGATCCACTCTCACACCATACCTACCCAACGTTGTGTTCATTTTTTTTTGTACTTTTTAAAATCCATTCAGTTCAGTATGTGTAACCTAAATATTCCTGGGGGCGGGGTCTGCCTTGGAGAGAGTGGTCCACCTATCAAGAGTCATACCCTTTAAGGAAATTGAATTTCCCTCCGTAGGAGGCTATAATTTACCAATAGCCCCCTAGCCAAGGGTGGGCACTTCTTGCCCACCTAACTATAGGCTAGTGGTCCAGGATTCTAGAAGTAAGCAGGCTAAGCAAGCCACAGAAAACAAGGCAGTAAGCAGCCCCCCTCCAAGGCCTCCTGCCTCCGGGATCATGCCTGGTTTGGGTTCCTGCCCTGACTTCCTTCAGGAATGGACTATGGATATGGAAGTGTAAGTCAAATAAACCTTTTCTTCCCCAACTTGCTTTTTGGTCATGACAATAAACATCTCCTGTTTTCTCTCATACGTGGATAGTAGATTGAAAACTTTAAATATGTACATTTCATTTGGACTAGCCATAGAAAATAGAAAAACAGTGGGAGAAAGAGCTCGGGGATACAGTGATAGAGCGGGAAAGAGAATAATTGGACAGAACCAACAGGGCGAGAAATAGAAGGGCAGGGCAGATGAGGAAATATGGGGAGGGATAACTAATATGAAAGTGCCCTAACTTTGAAGGACAAAGATGGAGACACGTCAGCAAGCCTGCGACACTTTGCTAATCGCAGAGGAAAACAAGACTATTTTAATTTAAAAAATCCAATAACCAATGATGCTCACTATGAAAGGCTATCTTATTAACATGTTTTTTACTTTTAATTTATTATATTCACAGGTAAAAGTACTTCTAACTCAGGAGTCCAAAAAACATTCAGCTGTTCTCTCAAATGCACAAGTTTGAGTCAACATTATAACTACTACAAATTAATGACAAGTGGCTTACAGACAAATATATATATACATACATATATACATAATTTAATAAGAAGCATATTTCATGTTTTACATTAATGTTTTCAAATAATGATAGCTTTCCCAAATTTAAAAACTATAAGGAACTTATATCAACTATGGTAAGCATAATTATTTTGGCTTACTAACAGGATCAAATATATTCAAAATATTTTGAGATTAAAAACAGGGCACATTTCAAACTCTTTAATTATAAATAGTATCATGAAATAAATTTGAAGGATACAGATTCAAATCTAAACAATGATGTCTATAATTTATTCTCAAATGGGTCATTAGAATAACGGGTCATTGAAACTAATAGGGAAGACAAAAAGAAAAGGTATGAGGAGAGATAAGGATGTAATTGACTCTGGGGATGCACACACAGCAGCTCATTGCACTACTGGAACTCTCTGTTAATTTTGATTTTTAGTGAAAATTTTCAAATATTCGTAGAAAACAATTAGAAAATACATATTGTTTTGGTTTTTCATAGGGAAAAATCTAACCTTGTTAAAGTACACAAAAAATATGCACCCCTTTAAACTTTGGCTTTAAAACTAGGATAAAAGATACTCTATTAAAACTCTAAACCTCCAACTCCATCCCGCTATCTAAACAGTCTTCTTCAGCTAAAACTCTCAACATATGGACAAGTTGTGGCACTGCATGTCTTCAATTCCAACACTCAGGAGGCACAAGCAGGCTCATTATAAGTTTGAAGCCAGCCTATTCTACACACGGAGTTCCATGTCATACACAGCTTGGGGTGGGGGGAATGAACCTATACTTTGAAACGTAAGGTTCTTTTGGGCAAAACGTAAGTTTTAAGTAATATTATTACCAAGAATAAAAAAGTGATCTCTCAGTGAAAAGGACATATATTCTAAAATAGTTATCCATTTTGATTTGAATAAAGAAAAAGTTATTCAGCTCCAACATTTGTTTTATTAAACAACAGAACTCACTATATAGCAGAAACTAACTTCAAATTTGCAACCATCCTGCTCCTGCTTCGAGTATTGCTAATACAGACATGCACTGCATGTCTCTCAGTGACTGACAAATACAGCTCAGTAGGAGAAGCCACACGTTTTATACCAAGGTGCTCTGGTTTGAATGACATGTCCCCCATGGTTCAGGCATTTGAACACTTCATCTCCAGTTGGTGCCTATCTTAGTAGTTTTAGGAGGGATGGCCTTGCTGGAAAGTATTTCACTAAACCACCAGCTTTCGTAGTTAAAACTGCTGACACCATTCTGAGTTGGCTCTCTTATTTCCTGGTTATGGTTTAAAATGTGAACTTTCAGCTGTTCCTGTCATTATGCCTGCTGCCTGCAGCCATGTTCCCTGCCATAAGGATGATGAGCTCTTATCGCTCCAAAACCATAAGCACAAGATAAACCACTGCAATAGAAAAGTAATAATATGAATAATATTATGTTCATCTGAAAGTTGAATACTATTTTTCTATAATCATTTCTATTGAGTCTAGATTGACAATTTCTATAATATATATGTACATATGTATGTATATGAGTAAAGAATTCTACTTTTTTATAGGCTATATCCAGATTCTTTGTTCACCACGACATAGTAACTCTGAGTTTAAACACTTCTTTTTCAACTACCAACAAATCACAGTCTTCTGCAGGAGGGGACTATGAAATCTAGCAAGATCATCACTTAACTAAAGCCCTATTTATTTCCAGCTTATTGTTTCCACTGGGACAGGTAGGAGCTGCAATTAGCAGATATCTCCATTTCTCAAAAAAATTAGGAATATAAATTTTATAAAAAAATTCCTAAAGCACATAAGGTTAACAACATCTTTTAAACTTTTTAAAATTATAAAAAGTTACTTTGTTTTGACTTTTTGAAATCCCAAGCATGATAAAGCAAAAAAGCAAGATACTTTATTGTATAGCCAAGTTTTGATTATAATCACTCACCTAAGAATACATAAACAAATTCTGCCTCCTGATGTGAGTCTGCAGAACCCAAATCTCTGCTTACTTTCAATGTCTGTCAGTACGAAGGTAAAGTGCTGTCCAACTTGATTCTGAGATGCCCTAAGATAAAACAACATCATAGCATTAAATCCGTGCTGATTTTCTTGAAGATAAAGAAGCTTGACTAGTATTTACATTGGCTTCACCCTCCCAATACTGGGTTCTAGAAGCTGGCATGATGATAACTAAAGGTGCATGAATCTAAAATCAATTCAACCAACTCATAAGCCATGAGTCCAGCATCACAGTAAGTTCTAATGGCTCATTGTTGGAGCACATCAACAAATCGAATGCCTCACTCTGAAGTCAATGCTCATCTTACATTTTCAGAAGAATAAGTTACCCATAAAATACCTCATGAAGTTGGAGCCATGGTTACTTGCTCTGCAGAAAAATCAATAAATTTAGTCTCTACACTCATCTCTAGCATCTCTCTCATCTAAGGTATTCTCCTTTTCCCAAACTGTAACTGCTTGGAAAGCAAATCATGTTGCTTCATCGTCTGATGGTGACCACCATCATGTTGAATTGTTTCTTCTGTCGACATTCTTACCCAATGCAGTATCATCTCAACAAGCACGACTGGTATTTTTCTTAGTATTATCTTTTAGAACTATCAATACACTACAGAATCAAACACCAACTCAAAAGAATACACTTCCTACTAAAGAAGCCTGAGTTTTACCTGATTTTGAAATAAACAGGCTAGAACTCAATAGCATTTACCACTTCAGCATAAGGGATGATATAAGTCACTAGACAAAATGTTTATCTCTGCTTAAAATGCATCAACATACTTCCAGATACTGGCTCATAAAACCAGAATAGAACTCAAGGTTCTTTGTCCCAAAATAAAATACTGATGACATATATATTTGCTTTTAAAATAGACATATGGATTTTTAAAAGCTGAAAAGTTACTACTAGTATTCTAAAACTGCAAATTATTTGTCACAAAATGCCAGCTACTAAACAAGTACACATCTAAATGATGACCAGGGCATGTACAAATCTAAATGGACAGGGAATTTTATAAACTTCAAATAAATCCTCTAGTGATTAACATATGTTCTAGTGTTCAAGATACCCTCTTGTAGTTTTTCTTCCTTTATTTTGTTCTTACTATTGATTTAATACTATAATTTTGGCGTAAGACAGAAGAACTAATACTCCAGAAAAAACAGTAAGAAAATATTTTTTCATTAGCAATATTTATTAGTAGTAACTAGCATATGCTATTAGATCACTTTACAACCTATACACTAAAATTTCAATCTCAGTCCCACTACTCCTTGGCAAAATGTCTCCCTAAAATAAATTTTCTTTTAAAAACTTTGTTACACTCAAATAAAATTAATAATAGTGATAAATCACATGAAATACAATAAATGTCATTATGTCCAGAGATATCTATTATACTAAATTCCAACTACAAACAAGAAGTTCACTTAGTATTTACAGTGAAATATAAACACAATGAAATTGTCAAAGCTACTGGGGAAGTTTCCCACAGCTGCCGCAGTAACACCCTGTTCTATGTTGCTGTTCTTGGGAGACAACTGAGTTCACAACATCACACAGAAGCTTTACCAATTAGGGTGAACTGGCAGTGAAAGCAGGGTACAGACATCTAGTTTTAAAAGACTATCTGAAGGCCCTGATCAAAGACATTATATAATCTATACCTGAAGAACAAGAAAGAGAGAGAGAGAGAGAGAACGAATGAACGAACGAATGAACGAATGAACGAACGAACGAACGAAAGAAAGAAAGAAAGAAATAGAACCTGTGGCCAACATTGCTTTAAGACCTCCTCACTGGCCATGGCAGAGGAAGGAAAAGACTAATCTGAAAGACATTATCTAACTGTCTAATTCTGAACCTCTCCTCTTCAGTGTGTGAACAGAAAACAATGAAGGTATGTGTCATTTTCTTACCATGTGTGCAATAAAAGCAAAAAGTCTTCTTAATTATGAACTTATACTGTACCTTTCCACGTCAAAGGGAAAACAGAACTTGGGCACGCTCTGCAGTACTTCCTACAAATGCAAATTCAAAAAGAGGATGCTTTAGAATGTTTTTAAAATGCAGTTAAAACTTTTTTGAGACATTTTCAAGGAGTGGATGAATTATTTTTAAGACAAAGGTACAGGTTCTCAGACTGCAATAATTGATTATTAAAAAGGAATTAAGTGTGTGCTTTGGCAGATTGCACTGACAATGCCCGGAAGCCCCAGGAGGGAAAGGTCTGGCCTGAAGGGTATTAACACCCTTGGCATCCCTGCTGGGATCCCCTTCAACAAGGCCATATGGATCTCACAAGAAGCACTGCACCATATGGGCAAGCTGTGTCTGCTGCTACTTGTACCACAGGCTAGCCACAGGGACTTTTCACAGATTCTGGCTCAAAAATATAAATGTTGTTTCAATTAAAATGCAGGCAGAGAAAAGGGAATGGAGTTGGCAGCGGAATGAATTACTGAGAAGTATAACAACTCTGCATGTCCCAAACTCAAATGTTTTTCTTAATTAAAAAAATTTGTATAGATTCTAAAATGTACATTTGCATGTGTAAACACTTTCTACTAAATTTATCCCAAATAGTCCTCTTAAATGTGTATCTTAAAATAAGTATCTATTATAATATTGTTAAATAGTAAAATATTAATTAAATAGTAAAATGAATGTTTTATGAAAACAGACACAATCTCAATAAAAATCTAGAGATAATATTTATTAAATTACAACAAAATGCAAACAATTATTAGACAGTAGGAAAAATAAGAAAAAAATTTCTTCAATGTATCTGAACAACACATTAAAATTTAATTTTGAATCTAAAATTCCATCTATAATTACAGACATCATAAAAATTAAAGTTAAGTGATCTCATAAATGAACAGAAACTAAAAACAATGCCTGTTAAGAAACAAAGGAGCAAGTATCTTAACAAAGCAGTCACTTCCACAATTACATTTTACCACTAAAATAAGACAGATCCAACAACATAAACCTTTATAGAAATACGCTACAAAATATTTTAAGTGGATTTCTTATTTTAAATATATATATATATACAGCAATTATCAGTTTAAAATAAAATACTGTAGAAATCCAATAGCAATACCTAAGAAAGCTTCAAGAGAACTAACCCACAGAAGCATAAAGAAAAGCACTATATTAAGGGAAAAAAGCATCCTAGCCTTAGGGCAAGTATGCAAGCTTGCTATCAATGTACCACTAAAAGTTTTAGCACAGGCCCGTGTGTAGAGAAAGTTATCTTACTCTTTATAATATTGTGCTAAAGGAAATTAAAGAAGTCATTAGACATGAAATAAATGACTGAAAACAGCTTACTACAAATAAGGACATTTGTTTTCATTTGACTATTGCTTAATTGTTATCTTGTGTCATATAACAGGAAATCATTTACTGTATGGACTACACCTATAAAGAGTCATATGATAAACTCTTGCAAAATTACCCACATAAACCATAAACAAAAAGCATTCAAAGTCGTTGTCTACCTCTGAATATATGTAAATTAGCTGTATATTTCACATTAATTTTAATGCTCAAATTAAGGAGGAAGCCTCTCACTTTGTTGCTTAATCTTTCAAAACACCCCCTCTTTTCCATAAGCAACATGCATGCAACACACTTCTGCAAAACAGCCTCAACTCGCTTCCCAACTGGCAGCAGCATCCCTCAGGGGACAAGTCTTTAAACCTCTTCACTCTTTAATATTCAACCAGCCAGCAGGTCTATAGATGAGTGTATAAACAGTATAGGAGAAAACCTCCTCTCAGCTTATGTCAGTGACAGAGTGGCGATGCTGCTGACTATTCTCCCCTGGCAGTGTAAGCAGGGGGCACAAAGACCAATAGCTGAAGTCCTCCGAGCTCATAGGACTTAGTGTCTTCCTTAATGGTAGGTGCAATATAAACTAAAGTGACTTTAAACAGAGGAGGGTGAAGAGAGGGAAAAGCATTCAGACAGCTTTTGCTCTCTGAGTCACTTTAGTAATAGTGATAAATGAAAATATCTCTACATATATTAGAAATAAGTGTGAGGTTATATATTCTCATTCTCTCACACACAGTTCCTTCTAGACACGTATTCACAGGTTAGATTTGCCATTCTGCTGACCAGAAACAAATTGGCTATTTCTACAGAAACTTCCTTAACCAAGAAAAATTGGAGTTTCAGAATATTTCTAATTAAAATAGGTTATTCTTACACAAAAACATCATAATTGCTAACATATGTCAAAGATAAAATCAAAATAACAAACAGAATGAACTAGAATATAAAATTTTTCAGAACAAAGTACCAATGGGCAATAACGGACATTTTATACATGTTCCAAAATAAGACATCTAATTATCATATTAATGACTGGAAATAACTCATGGAAACTTCTTTCTTGGGTGTTTGTCCCACAAAATGTAGCTCACCTATAGCAGTGGTTCTCAACCTTTTCTAATGCCTTTAATATAGCTCCTCATGTTGTGGTGACTACAAGCCATAAAATAATTTTCGTTGCTACTTCATAACTAATTTTGCTGCTGCTATGAATTGTAATGTAAATGTATGATATGCACAATATCTGATATGAAACCCCTGTGAAAGGGTCATTTGACACAAAGGGGTCGTGACCCATGAGTTGAGAACTGACCTACAGGCTTGCAAAGAAGCCATCTTTGTGAGAAAGAAGAGTAAATGCTAGTATCGGGTGGACAGTCTGCTCAGCCCAGGAAGCTGCCATGCAGCATCTAAGATGAAACAGGCCCTTAAGAAACAATCTGAAACAATCTACTTTTTGTCGTTGTTGTTTTGTTTTGTTTTTTGAGACAGGGTTTTTCTGCAACTTTGGAGTCTTTCCTGGAACTAACTCTTGTAAACCAGGCTGGCCTCAAACTCACAGAGATCCGCCTGCCTCTGCCTCCTGACTTCTGGGATTAAAGATGTGCACCTCCACTGCTCGGCAAGAAACAATCTACTTTTAAAAAATCTAAAATACACAATGACAACGGTCTTAGAACTGTTTTTAGAAAGACTATAAGATGAAACACATCACTTCTACAACCTATTTCCCCTTCCACTTTCCCCAGCACTTCCTCCTGAGCAAATGCAAGAGCTTACTGAAGCTCCACACTTCCCTCTTTCCTGTTCTGCATAGGAAATCTAATATATATACACCATGACTTCAACTTTATGTATTCTAACTTCTTACAGCTTAGGCAGTTTTATGAAGTCCACAGTTC
>LOJH01052943.1:0-12265 GCA_001685095.1 Ellobius talpinus
GACTTCCCACAGGGCAGGGAACCCTGACTGCTCTTTGAACTGGAAAGGGAGGGGAGGGGGAATGGGAGGAGGGGGAGAGGGAGGAAAATGGGAGGAGGGGAGGAGGTGGAAATTTTTTAAGAATAATAAAGATAATAAAAAAGAACAACAATCTAGGCTATAGAGCTGGCTCAGTTGCTTTTCAAAAGACTTTGATTCTATTCCCTGCACTCACAGGGCAACCCACAACCATCCTTTACTAGAATTCTGGAGATATATTGCCTTCTTCTGGCCACTGAAGGTACTTCATGCCTGTTTTGCATAGTCGTAAGTTCTGGCAAAACACACAGGCGAAACACCCATATACACACATGAACATAAACAAAGTTTAAAAGTAAAGAATAAAAACTGTTAAGGACCATTCCAATCTCAAGCCCATCGTTGTGCTGGCAAACTGATCAGTATTCACACAGACCTGAACGTGCTCTTTTGGAAAGAGTGTGCATTTTTGGATCCAGAGCCTGTGAAGGCTCAGTGCTCCCAGCTCCTGAGAAGTAAGACGCCCTTGAATGTAAGCAGTTCTCCCCAGTAGAAACCAGCGGGGCTTTATCTTTGATTTCCCAGCCTCCAGACTACTAGTAAGAAAATTAATTTGTACCTTTTATAAATTATCAGCACATCACCTGATGGACTAGAGCAAAGAGTTTACCCTGTGCATAACGCAGGTCATGCAGACAATGCCCATGCAGACGATGACCATGCAGACAATGCCCATGCAGATGATGACCATGCAGACAATGCCCATGCAGATGATGACCATGCAGACAATGCCCATGCAGACAATGCCCATGCAGACGATGACCATGCAGACAATGCCCATGCAGACGATGACCATGCAGACTGGTTACTGATTCTTCACACAGGTTAGCTGTGCAGTTATTTCTGAGCACACATGGCTCCTTTTGCTTCCTCAAAACAACAAAACTCACCAACTGTAATTGTTTACATTTCTAAAGAATTTCACAACCCTCAGGCATTTCACCACCTACTTGCTGGGTTGAGGGCCTCTAATTCCACCAATCCTGAAAATACTTAAATGCCACCAGAAAATGATGATAAATAAATCTTCAGTGAGTTTCTGCTTTAGGAAGGAATTTTGTGGAATGCTGGGGACTACACACGTCATTATATGATTAAACTTCTGTCCTATGTAAGTTTAGAACCCAGTCACAGAGACGAGGACGAGGGACCAGTGTGTCATAACAGATAGGACGAGCTCAAGGAAGGGTGAGAAAAATCATTACACAAAAGATGAATACAGTCAGAAAGAATGAGGGTGCTTGTCAAGGTAAGGTCATCCCCCCCACAGATGACTGGATAGCTATGTGTTGAAGACAGGAAAAATCAAAACACACAGCGTGAAAGGCAATTAGCTTGATTTAGCACATTCTGTGCTAAGGGGCAGAGAGACCGGGGTGTCATTCATCACACGGATTCAGCAGCCAAGGCGTTGGAAGGTGGCTTACCTTCCTTAGAGGTGTGCACCTGTTCCCTGGAGGCCCCAGATGCTAATCTGCCTCCCTCATTCCAGACACTGTGCCAGTTTCCACACTACACGAAAGCATCTAAGTCTTCAGTCAGACCTAAAATGACAGAAGCTGATACACACTTCTTAACTGTGAGCTTGAAGAGATGCTGGATCTACGCTATGGAAAAGTTCACATCTGAGGAAGAAATCTT
This sequence comes from Ellobius talpinus, assembly GCA_001685095.1. NCBI lineage: Eukaryota > Metazoa > Chordata > Mammalia > Rodentia > Cricetidae > Ellobius > Ellobius talpinus. The sequence goes on from LOJH01052943.1 coordinate 1,720, forward strand.
ATAAACAGACTTCCAAGTCATTAGAATTTGCTTTATGAAAAAGTATTATGTATGTTGGCTCAACTGTGAAGATCATAAACTTCGTTTATACATATGCCGAGATGGAAACATTTGCATTTTGGAATCAAAATAGCCTCATGTTGCAGTATTTTTTAAAGAAAATAAATTAATTCTTCAGCAATTAAAACCTTATAAACTGTAAATGGTTGTGCACTCTCAAAGGAACCTTCCTCAATACTGATGTTATATTCAAACAAAAGTTGTAATGGCAGGCAGAAGATATGAGGAGACTAGACTCAATTGTTAAGTAAGGCTACGGGGAAAACGCCTTTTGATAGTTTGACAATAAACAAGACCCAGAGACACACAGACACTAATCTAATTAAGGCTGATTTCAAGGGAAGAAAGAGATACATCCTACTGGATGTAATATCTAGAAACCGACCATTTCTGTCTGGATGAGAATGACTGAATTAACATAGTATTCAAATATTAACGGTGCTGATTGTGGATTTTGGTTGTTGTGTTTTGATTTGATTTTTTTTTGAGATGAAGGTCTCATTACGCAGCCTGACTAGCCTCAAACTTAGGCCTCTCTTACTGCAAACTTCCTGAGTGGCTTGATTACAAATGTGTACCAGTATGCCAGACCGGACACTGTATACTACATTCGTGTTAAGAATTGTTCAGACTGGAGCATCTACCTAGAAGTTTTTCTTTTCTTTGACAATCTTTTACATTTATGGTGGAGTTTCAGGCATTTTGATCACCCTTCCTCGTCCCCTCTGTCCTTCTGAAAATCCATTTTCCCGACAACTCCTCCCACTTTGACATCATTTTTAACCCACAGATCCTCAGTGCAGAAGTGCAGCTTTGTGCCCATGCCCCTGCGTGTTAAGATGTAACAAGGCCAGTTTTGTTGAAGTCCTGTTCAGGTAACCACAGCAACCAGGAGTTGGTGAGTACACACACCGCCACATCCAGAAGACTCTGCTTCATAGGACTTTCCCCAAACTCTGGTTCTTAGTCTTTTGCCCCCACTTCTGCAATGGGGGTTGGAAGGTGACACAGATACCCTGTTTAGGGACAACCACTTCTAAGTCACTTATCCATGAAATGGGACTTGTCAAGTCTCTGTATTAGCCACTGCCCATTCTCCTTTGTTTAGCTTTTTTACTGACCATTATCCATAACAACTTGTAACTGACACTCTAAACAAAAATAAACGTAGCTTTCTAGGCTACTTCCTGCTGATTAGGGGTGATGATAAGCTTATGGAGACACAAAGAAAACTTAGAATTATGGTCAAGTCCTGACTGGAGTGTTCTGTGAGGCTGGATCATCTCAGCCAGCAGGCTTGAAGCTGTTCTGGATGTAGAACTCAGAGGAACCTGCAACAGAGGTGCTCTGAGCCGTTGGATCATCTGGGCCATCTGTTCCTATTGGAGATTTTTCGGGGGGGAAGGGTCTTCCTTGAACAAACCTTATTTATCTTAACCCAAAATAAATCCACAGTGTCTCATTTTCCATGGAAACAAAAGCAAAACCTCTACTCCAAAATAACATATCTTTTGACTTAAATTTTGAAGTCAAAGCATTTTCTATATATATATGTTGGATTAATCCAGCAGTATTTATAATAAAATGTCTTTTAAGCACTGTTGCTCCTTCGTCGGTAGTCAAACAATTCAAAGACAACACAATAACATGGAAATTAAGCTGGGCAGATGGGAGCTGGGAGCGCTAGTTTTTCTCCTGAACCTAGGTGGCTAGGTCTGGGTCCAGCTCTGGCCTGTGTCAGTGGCTAAAAAGACTCAGAAAAATGGATTTTTTTTGCAAATTCATGACCATTAAGTTGGACACCAAATTTGAAGTACAAATAATAAAATCTCAGGGACAGAAATTGGGGTTCAACCTGAAGGTCAAAAAAGCAAAACAGCCAGCACCGGCCCTCACCTCTACCTCAGTCTGAAATGGCGATCCTGCCTCCAGGAATCTCAGAATGAGACTGAGACTGAGAGCTGTCTCCTCCCTCCTTATAATCTTCTCTAGGGCTGGGATTAAAATGTGCACCACTGGAATTAAAGGCATGCACTGCCCAGTTTCTATGGCAACTAGTGTGGCTACTGGGATTAAAGATGTGTGTTACTACTGCTTGGTCTTTAAGGCTAACCAGTGGGGATGTTTTACTCTCTGATCTTCAAGCTTTATTTATTAAAATATAAATAAAATGCCACTACATAAAGTTGATATTTATCAGGTTTTAAATTTAGGCAAAACAGATGGAGATATGCACTGTTTATTTGCAGCCATAATTAGGTTAACTGGTAACAACACTCTACTGTTGTAGGCAGTCTGAGGCAGGAAGAGTCTGGAAGGGCCTGAGTGATTCAGTATGTCTTCAAACGGGAGGCTAATCTCAGTCGGGATTACCATCTCTGAAGCCTTCGTGATGGGTGAAAGATTTCTCCAAGTTCTCTCAGCTGTGTGTGCTGTGCTTCGTATTAATTAGCCTTATTCTTACAGCTGATTGTGACGTGGTTTTCCACTGAGCAAGTGAAGCATATATATACATATACATATACATACACATACACATACACACACATACACACACACACACATACACATACATACACATATACATATACATATATATATATAAGAATAAAACCCAACACAGCAGAAGCAATATATCCCTTTCGTTTTCATTTTCTGCAAGTTGTAATTTTATTGGATTATTAATTATATAAATATACTCTAATATATTGATCACATACTAGATTTTATTATGATATTTTCGTACATTTATATAATCTACTATGAGAGAATTACTTTTTGATGTCTTCATTAGCCTTTTGAGAATTTGATACAATGTATCTTGATCATATTCATCCTCTTCCAACACCTCCAGATGGACTCTTATAGCCCTACCCAGGAAACTTGGTTTTCTCTCCCTTTCTAGGTCTCCATGTCTCTCTTCTTTCTCAAGTCCATTGAGTGCAGTTTGTGTTGGTCTCATGAGTGTCGGACCTGCCCTGGAATGTAACTGATACCCAGAGGCCACACCACTAAAGAAAACTGATTCTACTTTTCTTAGCAACCATTAAATGCCAATAACTTCTCAACTAGGGGTGAGGCTATGTGCCCCCATCCACCCAACCCCCATACGGGGATTTGGTTTGGCTTGACTGTAATTGGAGACAGCAGATTTGTTTCCCGACTGCTCAGACCTGAATAATCACACAGAAACTATACTAATTACAATACTTCTTGTCCTATTAGCTCAGGCGTCTTATTAACTAACTCTTACATCTTAAATTATCCCATTTCTATTAGTCTGTGTATTGGCACGAGGCTGTGACTCACTGGTAAAGATCTGGAGTCTGTCTCCTCGGCAGCTACCTGGCGTCTCTCTGACCCTGCCTACTCTCTGTGTATATCTCTCTTCCAGTCTGGCTATATCCTTCCCTGCTATAAGCTAAAGCAGTTTCTTTATTAACTAATGGTAATAATACATATTCATTCCATATGGAGGGGAATCCAACATCACTTGACCTTTCAAAGGCCTTATGCATGCTGTCACAATCACTCTGAGTTAACAGGGGCATCTGTCCCGATATGTATAGAAAACACTGTTTTCTTGAGGCCTTCCACCCCCTCTGGCTCCAAAATCTTTTTCACTCTCTTCTAGGTAGATCACCGATCCTTGAAGCGAGAGTAAGGCCTTTCTATTTAGGTTCGAGAACTCGGAGGCCTCTTATTCTCCTCATGGTAGCCAGTGCTAATCACCATCTACTGCAAAAAGGATCTTCTCTGAAGAGCGTCGAAAGATTCTCTGACCTGTAAGTATAACACTTAGTCGTTAGGAATAATTTTAATGCTATGTCCATTTAGCAGAGTAATGGTAGGTTTTCTCCTAGGACTGAGGACCTGTCTAGCCGTGTATTAATAGCACCAGGTAACTGTCCCATCTAGTGGGGCCTCACCTCACAAAAATCAAATATTAAAAGTATATTAAAATATGCTTTGAACTTCTCATGACTTTGACCACCTCAAAATTGCAATATTCACACACATACACACACAAACACACATACACACATACACACACATACACACAGAGAGAGAGTCTTCTGTTACTTGTTCTTTCTATTGCTTATATCTTTTTATAGTTTGCTCTCATCTGTGCTTTCTCCCATGTTAATTTGAACTTCATAATGACAGCAGGAAGAATCTGCCACAGGGGTGCTATTTTCATTCCGAGAAAGATTGTTCTTCATCTAGGGTTTCTCTGGCATTGAGCAATAGTCATTCCTGGCCTGAGATAGAAGTTGGTCAGCAGGTGGTCAGGCAGAAAGTTGTTCCGAGGGTTAATCTGAAGAGGAGCATTTACTCTAGAGCAGGAGGCAGCAAAGTTTTCTGTGTACCATGTGATGTGTGCCATGACTTCTTAACTTTGCTTTTGGAAGCATGGAGGTAGCCATGGACAATATGTAATAAATGTATGATTGTGTTCCAAAATACTTTGCTCACAAAACAGTAGGCAAACAGGTCAGTTATGTTTGTTCATGAAGCACACCATGGCAACATTATTGTCCACAGATCAGGGAACATAAATCCTCATCTAGTGTTACAAACAATTGAGGTCATTTAAAATCTTTGGCTTAGACTAGCAGTATTTTTATGCATTCTTTAAATTCAAAGTTTTGTTTCATTATTTGATTCTATATTTCAATCAGTTCTGTTTTACTGATGTCTAAAGACATAATCTGTGTAACCAAATCGGCATAAGAGAAGATAATTTTTAAAAGAAACATAACATCACATCAAATAAAAATGTCACTCCCATTATGGCAAATGCTATATACAATGTTTAAAATATCCACAGTGCATATGCTGGCTTTGATAGACTTTATGTTAAACAGCAGCCCTGGGGTCCCAGTCCCTCTGTAGTATGCACATAGATCGTGTACAGAATTACCTAGGGAAATTCAAATAAAAGAGAAGACCTTGAGTCATGGCAATGGTGCATCTCCTTGCCTCGACAAAAGGCAAGCATTGACTTTACATTCAATTTGTCCCAACGAGAATTCATTCCAGCTTTTCTGTTTCTGTCATCATTTGGCTCCAGGTTTTTAACAATGTAATGACTTTATCCCAGGAGTTGAAAATTCTAAGTCCCTAGAGTTATAAGCAGAGTTGTCCTTGGTTAAAAAAATGCCTTTTATTTAAATTACAAAAAAGATAGAATAATGTAATAACAAATTACATTTGTTTAAGTCCCCTAAAACTGACCCAGGCTGCTCTAGTGGGTGTGTTAAAAGATAGCAACCTTTACACATTTCTTTTTCATGTGTCTTAGGTTTGTGGGTCCCACTTTAAATGTGAAATGAGTTCCTGAAAATGAAAGCAGAAATTAGTAAGTGCTTCAGCATTCTAAGAAAAGGAGCTATGTCAATGTGGAGCACTGAATTTTATCATGGAATCATTTCTTCATTAAGTTCCACCTCTGTGCCAACAAATACCCTAGTAGGGTTTGATTTTATCTTCAAATATTTGACATGCAGCCCATGGCAGACATCTAATACCTTAGGTAATGTACATCCAGCTTGAAAATATTTCACTACTAACTAAAACTTTCACTAGATAATCAAGGAAATCTGAAGCATAAAAATAAACCAACATTCTCAACCATGAAAACAACTAAATCAAAATTGAAAAATCTGAAATCAGGCTTCACAAATAAAAAAAATGTATCTACTTCTTCTATCTCATAATAATATTCAGTTTATTAGGAAGAGGCAGCCTAATTTATGTCAGATATTATTGTTTGCCTAAAACATACAAGATCACAAGTCTTGTCTATTAACACATGACCCATCCCACTCATGGGAGAGACAATGGCTGACAGGCAAATCTGTTTCCTCACTCAAGCACAAAACACAGCAGGGAACTCCCATCCTACTTTAAGGCCACCTATCTGCAAAATTTGATGATGAAGTGATATCGTTAGGTGTATAGAATAATAAAAGAGCCTTAATTTTATATTAGCATGTTTGTAACTTACGTTATTTACCAGTATAAGGAAAAATCTGCTAGCTTCTTGGTCTTCTTGTAATAAATTAGCAAATGCACTTAATAATTCTGGAAAGCACATGAACGTATTAACAACTCAGTAATGCTAATAAAATCTTCTCTGAAACAGGTTAGCCTTTTAACTGCCTCTAAAAGACTAGGTTGGCATATTTTTGAGATGAATACTATATGGATTTAAATGAAATAATATAATATCAGAAAATGGTGTCTGTTGCATGTATTTTCTTTTAGGCGTTGTTTTAAAGGGTTTTTTTTAAATGTTATGTATATAGATGTTTTATCTGTATGTCCATCTGTATAACGCATGTGTACAGTGCACATGGAGACCAGGAGACAACACTGAATTCTCTGGAACTGGAGGTTCAGATAATTGTTTGCCACTGTGTGGTTGCTGGGAATGAAACCTGGGTCCTCTGCAAGAGTAGTAAGACTTCAACAACTGAGCCATCTCTCCAGTTCTTGATCCTTATTTTTGAAGGTAAGATGATTTGGAGATAAAGGAGTTGATTATTATTTATTATTATTATTATTATTATTATTTATTTACCGTCTACTAAATTCTAAAACATTCTCAAACATCTGTCAAATATAATCATCTCAGGGTTAACAAGCAATATACAGCAAAGGGTACCACTTACCTGCTTCATGAAGTAAATAAAACATATCTCGAACCAATCCACCTTCTATGGCTCATGTAGATATAAAGGATAACATTATTCTGGCTCAGCAACATTTATTTATTTGCCACATAGCAAGCACTTTCTGTAGTTGACCAATGTGCCACAATCATTCTCTGTTCGAAGGTTTCAGCTATTACCTGAAGATAGAAGACTATCTAAAGTATCTTTTCCTGTCAGGAATATAAGAAATGGTCATTTATACGTCTGATTCACCAAGACCCTGAATCTAAGTGATTCATTATAATGGAAACTTCTTCCGAAGTTTGCACCTGCCTAAATTGACCTTGGTGGGATTAGCGTTCAAGCAAGGGCAGTCTCTATTCCCATAACTCTGTGTAGAGAGGAATGGAGGGGACCAAACAGGGGTGGGAAGGAAGCCAGAGAGGTAAAGGAAGGAGTTATCAGAACGCTCACAATCCCTATAACTGAGATTCCCCGACCCCCTTACTGGTAACACCTTGCTTCTCTTTGTCCTTCATGGTAGCACCAGAAATGACATCTTAAATATGAAATGAGCAGCTCATGCTAACACAGTGATAAAGGAGTCTGGTTTTTCAAGATGTCTCAAGCTTCTGTATAAGTTGTCTATTTCCCTTTTTTTTTCAGGATATAACAAAATGCTCATCCTTGTAAGCAGTTCATACACTCAGGGTAAGTCCTGGTCCCACTGCCAGGGGCCCCACAAACAGATCAAGCCACACAACTGTCACCCACATTTAGAGGACTCAGTTCAATCCCACGCAGGTTCCCCAGCTGTCAATCCAGAGTCCGTGAGCTCACATTAACTCGGATTAGCTATCTCTGTGGTTTTCCCCATCATGATCTTGAACCCCCCTTGCTCATATGATCCCTCCTCCCTCTCTTCAGCTGAACTCCAGGAGGTCAGCCCAGTGCTTGGCTGTGGATCTGTGGATCACACCAATAACTTCCAAAGCTCTGAAGCATTTAACATCTCAACAGCCATAAAGAATCATCAGACTTTAAAATAACTCAAGAAAGGCGGACCATTGCCTTACTAATGGCCCAATTGCTCTCGGAAATGATTTTCTTGAGTGTGCTTTTTGCCAGCGATTTGCGTTATTTAGTATTTGCATTATTTTGTAGATTGATTTTAAAATATTACCTCCCAGCGTCTTATTTACAACATTTGAAGAGATGAGATGAGAAATCAAACGAAGTTGACTCATACATTGGGTGAAAGTAGCAGATGATCGAATCCTATCACAGGGAAACAAGAAACCAGATTGTCCCATTACGAGATTCCTCCTAGAGGATTTATTCTCCAGCCTGTTATGTTTTCATCTTTATGGAGGCAGCTGTACTTCTTATCGTACACTCTGCCACATCATCCGTCATCTAAGCTACTGCAGAGAATTCCCTTCAGCAGCCGGGACATTCAAGAGCTTATATTACTGCTATAAATTTTGAAGCTGTAAGTTTTATACAAATAATTCCATGTCTCTTGTATATATTGCACCAATTGGTTAATCATATGATCTCTGTCAAGGGATTTCTAGAATGTTTCTATCTTTTAAAACAATGTTCTAGAGTACTTTTTTTTTTACACGTTACAAGTCTTTTAAATGAAGTTGGTCAATCTGAGGACATATATGTGATGAGAATATATGGTTTTCTTTAATATCTCAGTTCAACCTAGTGAATCATTTCTTTAATTGAGAGATGCAAAAGTGAATTGTTACAGAAAGGATGTAGAAAGATGTGTCATATATAAGTTTTCTTAAAAGAGAGGCAGTCTATCAAGTCAGAGTAGTTTGTTTCTGGCCATAAAGCTCATTTCCCAGTTCTTCTGCTTTTTGGAGTTAAATAATACCTAAGAACTGACCCCAAATCCCCAAAGGTCCAGCCACTAAATGTTATAGGAGGCTGCTTGTTTATTCCCTGTCGCTTAGACCTGAGATAACCACACAGAAACTGTATTAATTAAATCACTGCTTGGACTATTAGCTCTAGCTTCTTATTGGCTAGCTCTTACTTCTTAATTTAACCCATTTCTATTAATCTGTGTATCGCCATGTGGTTGTGGTTTACCAGCAAAGTTCCAGCTGGTAGCTCTTGTCTTTCCCCTCTGGTGGCTCCATGACATCTCTTTCACTTGGCCTGCTCTCTCCCAGCATTCAGTTTAGTTTTCCCTGCCTAGCTCTACTTTGCCCTATGACAGGTCAAGCCAGGTTCTTTATTCATTAACCAATAAAAGCAACACATATACAGAATGACCTCCCATGCCAGCTAAGTGGGTGCCTGAGTTTCTTGATATTGGTACAGTTTTCCCACAGGAAAATGGAGCATACACACACTGTTTGCCAGCTAATTTTTTAAGCTAGTATGCTCTACTTCCTCCCCATTATGATGAAAACTTCTCTGTGAAATCCTACTAGGGTGAGAAAGCCTCAGACCAGAACACAATATTTATAAAACACCCAACTGATAAAGGATCATTATTCAAAGCATACACAAAAAATCTCAATAGCAATTAATACTTAACAATACTTGATAATTAGTACTTAATAGGAAATTAGCAAAATGTCCAGTATAAAATTCATCTAAAACATAGAACAAATTAAATGAAATCATGGACCATTTTCTGACCCCTCACTAAAGAAGAGAGGAAGATAGTAAGTGTTTTGCTTAGGGTTTCTGTTGCTGTGAAGAGACATGACCATGGCAACTCTTATAAAGTTTAATTGGGGAGGCTCACTTACAGTTTCAGGTGTTTAGTCCATCATCGCCATGGTGGGACATGGGGGCATCTAGGCAGTCATGATTCTGAAGGAGCTGAGAGCTCTAAATCTTGATTCACAGGCAACAGGAAGTGAACTGTGACACTGGGCATAGATTGAGCATAGCAGACCTCAAAACCCACCCCCACAGTGATACACTTCCTTCCACAAGGCCACTCCTCCTAATTGTAGCTCTCCCTTTGGGGGCTGTTTTCTTTTAAACCACCACAGCAGGTATACATTTGAAAGGATGCTTAACCTCATGTGGTATTAACTAACACCAATTAAAACTAAACATGGGAACCACTACATGCCTATTAATATAAAATCTAGATTGCCATTAACACCAAATGCTAGAAGGGTATGAACCAATAGGAATGCTTATCCATACAGGGCTTGAGAAAACACAAAATGATGTAGCAACCTTGGTATACAAATTGTATGACTCTCTGGGCTCTTACAATGCTAAATATGGGCTTATTGCATGATTCAGAGGTTATGGTATTTGCCCATAAGAAATATCAAGGAAAATATTTTTCTATATAAAAATCATATATATTGACATTTATGGAAAATCTATTTCTAACTACCAAAAGGCTGAGGAAAAGATGTCTTTCAGTTGGTAAAATGGACACATAAATTGTAGCATATTCAGACTGTAGGACAAGGCTCAATGCTTTTAAAATGAGCTATATCAAGTGCAAATAAATGGAAGAAGTGTGTGTGTGTGTGTGTGTGTGTGTGTGTGTGTGTGTAAGAAGCCATTCTGAAACCATACTTCCTGTGTGACAGAAGAAACAAAACTCTTAGGGAAGGAAAAATTCCATAGTGGCCAGAGATGGGGACAGTGGAGAAGTGGAGAAAAATAGAAAGAAAACATGGGATTTTTCATGCAGTAAAAGCACTCTATTGAGACTATAGTGATACATAATATTTATTTGTCATAACCAATGTCATGTACAAGGGTTACTTTAATATCAACTGAGTACTCTTGGTGATTATGACATTTATTTATTTATTTATTTATTT
>LOJH01052944.1:0-12264 GCA_001685095.1 Ellobius talpinus
GGTCTTCTTCTGCCCACATTAAGTTTCCACAGCAAACTTTCCTGAATTCTTCATTGGTCTTCATGAAAAAGCAAATAAAACATTAAAAAACCAACAGATACTGGAAAGATGTATAGAGAAGAAACATAAAGTTAACAATCCATAGCTCAGTCACCATGTCACTAAATTCATTCAGGCTTGCAGAGACGCCGGTCTGGTCCTGCCCATATTCTGCATTGTGTTCATCAATCTTCTTCTTCTCCTCCTCCCACAATGTCCTTCTGTATTTTTCTTCATCCTGATACATGGAAGAGACAGTGTTTTCTTCAGACAAGTCAAGAGGAGGCATGGGGAGGGGTCTCACTTTCACTTCTATACACAGTGTATCACCAAGAACTCAAAGTTCAACATTTAGGGAACGTTTTACATTGTTGATGTTAGAGATGAGCTGTAAAGAATCTCTGTTGCTATTGCCATCCACTATTAGATGGTGCCTGAGTATTGTGAAGAATCCTGTACTGGCAGATCTAAGTTTTATCTTTCTTTATCAGTGAAACAAAGAGAAACTCGATGAAGTTGTAGTGGTGAAGTGGGAGTGGGAACAATAAGCATTTGGGATCCTTCTCTCTGGAACTGGATCATGCCTCCAGGGCTTGCATGGGCTTTGTCATGTATGACCCCTTTTCTAGAGGATAGAGTACTCTTGTGTAAACAGATTTATTTGTTGCTGGATTGCCTATATAATAAGCAGTTCATGCAAAATGAGACCAAATAACTTGATGCCTCTATCAAGGTTTAATCAGTAGACCAAAAGATGTTGTTTATAATGATAATGCTTATCTAAAAAAGATGGTATGTTTGGGCTAAAAGACCAGAAGTCCCCAAATAATGGTTCATTTATAGAATCCTGCTGAAGTTTACAAATAATAATGTGATCACCTGTTAATTATTTCAGCCCCATTGGAACTGTCAGGTCAAGCTGCCTTATCTAAAAAGGAACATATACAGCATCCATCACATATTGTAGAACCTTCTCCAGACCTCTATTATCTCAAAATTTTAGCAGCATTGCAGGCTATTTGATGAGTGTGATAGTATAGCAAACCTACATGAGGCTTTCTTGGCCGCAAAATCCAAAGATGACCAACAAGTGTTGTGTGTGTTTTTGTCATAGGTTTAGCAAAATGCAGCAACTTATCACTAATCTTAGACACAGCATCTCAATATACTGCACAGTGGATCCTTAGAATTAGCAAATCAGTGAACTAAAATAACAGTTGTAATCTAGCCTAGTCTGTATGAGTTCAGAACAAGTGTTCACCTAATTCTCTGCTTGTTATGGGATTAGGAGTACTCAGCAGATACCTACCTAGCATGCCGCTATTGTGGCATCATGCTATAGATAGATAATCAATGCTTGTTGCTAATAGAAACAGATTCTGTAGTCTTTGCAAATCCAATCAATTAGAAACAAGCTAATGTATTCCCAGGAATAAATTGAAAAAGTCAACACCTTCCTTAAAATTCTGTTTCTCTTGAACCATTTTCATCACTAAAGCAAACTACTCTAAAAAGATATAATAAATAAGATCTCAAGATCCCCCCTCCATCTGTCACTCGCTTTCCCTTCCTCTTTTTCCCTTTTTTCCTTCTGTTCACTGCATCTCTGAGAACAAAGCATTTATTTTTCCCACAAACATTTTATGTCTGGCAGAGAGAAACGGAGAAAGGAAAGAAAGAAATGGAGGAAGAGGAAGGAAAGGAGAGAGAGAGAGAGGTTTGGTTTGCTCTAAAGAACTGATTCACATAATTTAGAATACTGTAGATCCTAGCATCTACATTAAGCCTCCTGGAGGACCAGAAAAGCCAGAGGTTACATACAAAATGCTTGGATCTTTGATTTTAATTCTGGAAGTTCTGGTTTGTCACTCTGAAAGCAAGAAGAGGCCAATAACAAGCTCAATGTCAGGCAGAGAGATTTCTCTTTACCTACAACTTTTGCTCTGTAGAGGCCTACAGACTCCCTTCCTTTGGGCAAAACAATTTGTTTTCCTCCCTCTCCTGATCAAAATGTTTATCTCCTAAGGAACTTCTTGCACACACCCATGATACCCAAGTTGCAAAGCAAACATTTAAAATAAGTTTAACTGCCATTCTAGCAGCCAACTGACTTCTGTCAGTATCCAGTGCTGTTTTCTCATAACGCCAAACCACAATCAAGTGCAGGCCCATCTTCTATGTTCCCATGAGACAACAGTAAGAGACTGAGAATATAGGTTCAAATCTAGTTTCCAATCCAGAAAATGTTCTTGACTTTCCTCTTCTTTCTCTTTTGGGTTCTTATTCAGAACCTTTAGTACCGCTAGGATCTAGAGTTGATGGGGGCAGTCTGCAAAATCTGTCACCACAAGATTCTGAGAAGTTCTTTACCCTATTTTCAAATCCATTCTGTTATTTGATGGACTTTTGTTCACTTTCATCCTTTCTAAGTCATTTTCTTCTTTGCTCCAATAACATGCATTTTGGTCTGTGTTGTTTTGTCATTCCCTTGAGGGAACAGTCTATATTTACTTTAAGATTTTCTGCTATTCGGCTTTTGAGATTTTTCTGTCTAGTGATTCCCTTTCATGCTGCTGCGTTTATTGAAATATGCAACTTTGGTTGCCTGTTTAATTTTCATGAAAGAAAAACCTTAAAATGCAGAATATTTATATCTGAAGTAATTTCTAAGTACTCTCTGTTTTGTGGCAATAAATAATGATTTTTTAATGCAAGACAGGTTTTGCCAACTGCATTGAAGTGAGAAACTAGGATGGGTCTTGGGGTTGTGTCAATGAACAGGCTGGCTTGCCTTCAGATAAATGGGAATGCATTTTATAAAGATGTGCCAATTTTTGTCCTTTGAAGTATCCAAATGGAAACAGTTGTTTTGTTTCTTTTCTCGATGCTAATGGCCACTCTGTGAAGTAGTGCAGAACATCTTTATGGCATCTTCAAAGACACCTTTGTGCCTTTATCTTAAAGGGACCAAAGAGCTATGTTGCCTACCGAGCTATGCTCTTCTTCCATAAGTCTGTTAATCAGCTTGAAGATGCCCTCCTTGTAGGTCTTGTTGATTCTGATGGTGTAATTTAGCTCATTATTTGAGGGGAAAGGCCATTGTTAATTTCCCATACCATAGCTCTATACCCACTTGGCTTTTCCTTGTCGATCAGATTTTCATATTTTACATAAACATTACTCTGGTCTAGGACGCTGTATTCCTCTTCCCTATATCAATGTCTTAACACAGGTGTTGTTCTGTTGAATGTGTACTCCAACCTAAAATGGTCACTGACAGGCCAGAATATGGTTTCCAATCTCCATTTGTCATAGGATATTCCAAAATATAATTGGAGTGTTCAAACCTTAGCTCAAAGCAGGGAACTATTTCAGATGTCAAGAGATAGATAGGGATAGAGAGGGATGCATTCTAGGCACCAGAAAAGGTATGGTCACAAGAGACATAGCAGCAACAAAATTACAAGCATATGAGACACTTGTCTTGAGCTCCCTTCTTTACAACTCTGAAATTTGGACGATGAAAAACTCCTCAGAACGGCGACTGAATGTGTTTGAGATGGCATGTCTCAGCAAGATTATAGATGTCACATGAAGAGATAGGCTGAGCAATGATGACATTAGAAAACATCTCCGTCTACAGAAGGAAGGAAACTACAGGATACGTAAATGACGCTTAAGATACTTTGGCCACGTTATGAGAATGAATGATGGCAGATACCCGAAGATAGCACTGCTTGGAGGAGTTCATGGGATAAGGCAAAGAGGAAAGTTCACATCACACTGGATAAATAGCGTAAAGGAAGACTGTGGAACCTTGGGTATGACAATACCACAAGCATCTGGGACTGCCCAGGATAGGAACAACTGGAGAACCACCATAAACAGGCTGCCCATGCATGCTTAAGCATTGCCAGGGCATATGATGATGATTTCATTATTTCATTAACATTATTTCTTTTGCTATAAGTGACAAAAATATTCTAGCAACTTCTTCAAATTATTCCTTATATAGAACTTGCACATGTTATTTTTTTGCTTTTGTTGAGCAGAAAAGGTGACTTCTTTTATAATTTGTGCTGTGAGACCTTTATTTCTACTGTATTTTTAGTCTTGATGTCATTATGCTATGAAAGATGATTTCATGCCGTAGATAGGTACATGAGTTTATGAAACTATTTATAATCTGAGACACCAAACGCAAAAAAAAGTGTATTTGTCTTTTTGAGACAAACTTAATTTACTTAATATAATTCTCTCTAGTTGCATCTATTTTCCCGCAAAAGGCATAACTTTTTCTTGTTCATGGGTTAAAAACAATTTCATTGTATATGTGAATGAGTGTCTTATATGTGTATTATATGTATAGATACACACTTCGCATTTACTTTTGCCAATTCTGTATTGGTAGAAACCTAGATTGGTTCCATAACTTAGCTATCATTAATAGAGTCTTAGTAACAAGCAGCTCTATGATATATTGTCATGGATTCCTTCAGGTAAATACCCTGGAGTGACATAGCTTGTTCCCAAGATGGATCTTCTTTATGTTTTAAAAGACTGCCTCAGTGATTTCCATAGCATTTGAATTAATTTACTACTCTATAAGTAGCGTGTGAGAGGGTTCCCTTTCAGCCACATCCCTGACAGCATTGTTTGTTGCTTCCTTTCATAATAATTATCATTGCCACACAAGAGTCTGACCATCGTTTTCATGCCCATTTCTCTTACCCATACCGAGTCTGAATATTTACTCATATGTTTACTGGCTGCCTCTATTCCATCTTTTGAGAAATAATGTTCATTTCATTAGTCCATTGATTGGTTGAGCTTAATTTCTTACAAAATCCTTCTTTTGAAATCTGTATTCCAGACACTTCTACATTGCTTTCTTTTATGGATTACAATTTCTAATGTAGATTTATTTAGAAATATGCCATATAATTTTAAAATATTTAGTAAATTTAACAACTATATTTTTATTAATTCTTTTGTTATGTAATATAACAAATTAGACATTTCACATACACACATCATATATATATAAATACATATATATATCCAAGAATATAATCTCTTTTCATAAATTTTCTATACATATTTATAAATAACAAATATCCTATATTAGTTGGAGGGACTAATTCTGCTAGTTTTTGAAGTGGAAACATGTTCTATAAAATTCACTTTATTTATTGAAGTACTTACATTTACTTTCTTCCTTTATTCCCTATCTGTTCATATAATCAGTTATATTATTTACCCAGGAAGCAGATTGAACTTCCCTGTATTTCTAGGATAAACCATAACCTATAGAGCTGGGACTTTTCTTACATAGCACACTGATCATACAAAACATATAAATACTCCTTTAATCACTGTTTCTTTGCTAAAACAGCTGACTCTTTTTGTAGAGTTCCCATGAATAGGATACACAAACAAGAGTCTACAAAAAGTAAGAACATATCCAACATCTAAAATCTAACCAAAATAGAAGTGCATTCAAGATGGATGCTATAAAATAATCCCACACTAGCTCAGAATTGAGTATAATAAAGGGTTATTTATTTTGATGTATAATGACAGATCACAGTCCTCTGCACAATTGGGGAACAGGAATATAATCAAGCAGTTCAAAGAGAAAGAGCACACGGCCTTCATTGCATAAGAGGCCACACCCAATTGTTCTGGCTACTGGTTAAAGGAGTTCCCACAGCACCTCCCCATTTTGTTTAAATACTAAGTTCTAAGCCTAATACAAAATGATATACAATAAGAAAAAATATCAAGTACAAAAATTAGAATTACAATGAGCATAAACAATATCAAGCAAGAAACATAAGCTTAATGTTTCAATAATTATCCTATCCTAAGGAGTCTAAACCTTCTATTAAAAGTACCTTGGACAAATCATGAGAGGAAAGTAACTATGACTCTCCAGTAGCCAACCCCATGGAAGACATGAGAGGAGAAATAATATGACATGAGAAGACAGGAAGTGTAATCAAGCAACTTCCAAAATGCTCCATAAATGACAGAGACAACTGGATACTTGGGAAATCACAGAAAGTCTCATTTGCAACATTGAAGCAACAAATTTTGGCTAATGCCTAGAGTAACTGACAGACCATTTTCATATGCAGGACAATTTTCAGGAACGTCTTACCATGTCTTGGCAAGGTTTGGCAGTCTTTTTTTCTTATATCCTGCTTGTCCTGTCCAAACAATGTGCATTTTGTCAGTGGTCAAGGCATGGGCAGTTTCTTGCCCAAAGGCCAGTTCTCCCAAGAAGGAAACAAGCTCCAAGTGTCTTCAGTGCTCAACATTCTCTCAGGAATCGATTGGTGCTGCCAGGAGCAATTGTGTCTTACATCAACAGAATCCTAAGTTATTTGAATGTCATATTCTACAGTTCTTTGATAGGTTGAAGATTACCTATCTAGGCATAATAAAGTCTTCATGCATCTAAAGAAGCTGATTAGTCCTATAAGTATGACAAACATGGATGACTAAAGACCTATAATACTTAATACCTATATAGCTTAAAGACTAAGATTTCATATTAGAATATTGAACAATCTTTAAACAACTGTGCAACAAAAGAGGGCAATGATTTCAAAATGTAAACAATGTATAAGTATCTTGATCAGACGTAGAAATGTATAGTTCAATATGATAAATATATCCTAAAATTGCATCCATATACAAAATGTCTTAAGCAAATGTAGAAGCATGCATGGATATAATATAACAAAATAACTTTGCCTAGGTGTACAAATATTGTAAAAAGAAATAGGAGCATATTCAATATAACTTGAATTTGTATCAATATACAAGAATCTTTGTCAATGTAAATTGCCTATAAATAATAGCTCAAGAGTATTTATTCTATTACTCACTATTATTATTAGTGTGAGTAAACTCACACTAATCTACCTATTATTCCATCCAATTTCTTTTATTAAAGAGATTCCTGAACCTACAGAATTTCCATTCCAACACTAAACCAATTATAATCAGCCCCTAACTGATGTCCCTAACCCTGAAGACAAACTTTGTTAGGAGAGAGAAGTCATCTTCTAGAATTACTTCCAGTTGTCATTGGGGATAATGTTCTTACTATGGGATTCTGTAAAAGTAAAATGATGGTTAAGTTTCGAGATTACTGTCTGGCATAATTGCAAATAGTCTCTGAGTACTCGTTAGGATTTTTCTGAAGTTCTGATCATAATGTTGTAAGAAGGTGCATCATTTCAGGTGACCAAGTTGGAATCATTTTAAGCAGCTGGTATCCAAAACCAGCCTTAAAGTAGCACTATCAAAATCATGATGTCATATCAACCAAGTAGAGTTGTTGTTGAGGGGTCATCTTCTTCCTGGAAACTTCAAAGATTATTGTAGGAAAATTTATTGTTCATTGTGGAAAACTTAAACATTATTTATATAGACATATACTCAATGAAAGGTACGATAGAGACAAAAATAGGTATGGAGAAAAGTAAATTTTTTTCCAAATTCTTTCTTCTTTCTGTCCCATACCAGATGGCTCCTGATATGAAACAGAAATTCTGAATTTTTCTTTTAACAACATGCTTGGATTTAAAGAAGGATAAAAATTGTCCAACTCCAAAGCCACCTTTGATTTTTAAGTAGAGATATATACATGTTTAGATAATCAAATTCATTGAGCAGATGATATGACATCGTAAGTCATATTTCTCTTAGCTTATTGATTCTTTCTGGATAACTATCTTTTCTTCCTTATGCATCTAGATGTCCAAGGTCTCCCAACTTTGCTTCACAAATTTAGAGAAATTAAATTGAATTTGTATTTGTACATGGAAAGAGATTTTTTTGTTTGTTTGTTTTTTATTTATGGCCAGAATATTGAGAAGCCCAGCATTCACCAGTCCAGCCCACCAGTAGGCATGGAGTTGGGATTCATGTAGGCACCAAATGAAGATGGACACTTAAAATAATCCCACACTAGTTCCACGTTGAGTATAATAAAGAGTTATTTATTCAGGGGTGGTCCTCTGTGCAAATGGGGAACAAACACCAAATCAAGCAGCCAGAAGAGAGAGTGATTGTGTGTGAATACTCTGCATTGGCATTTACAGTGTAAGAGGTCATGCTCAAGTGTGCTGGTATCTTAAAGGCTACTGGCTAAGGAGCTGCCACAGCATTGCGTATACGTTTTAGAAGCAAACAATAATAGAAAAGGACAAAAAGAAATGAAACCACATTTTTTCCTGACCCTGAAAATGTCAGATTTAAAATTTGAATTATAAATGACAGTTTCAAATTAATATTGTGAAAAACATTTTTCTTAGGTAATCTGTCTTTTAAAAACATTTTAACGTTAGTAAATTTTTCAAAACGCTTTGTCATTATAAAATGCTGAAAGTATATACAGTGTGCCTGACTATATTTTATCACACTAGTGCAGAATCAGGGGCATCATTGGAAGTTCCAGCTCATCCAGAGTTACAGAGAAGGATTCTGTCTCAAACACATCAATTAATTAATTGTTGGATTGCTACACACATTATTTTTAATTATATTAGTCTTTATTTTGCACATATTAATTATCTATGTATGTATATATTCATTTAAAATTCATAATTTCACTGTGTTTCTTATGGCAAACATGGTGCCACTTCATAATCTAGACCAATGGTTCTCAACTTTCATAACGTTACAACCCTTCATATAATTCCTTCTGTTGAAGTGACCCCAACTATAAAATTATTTTTGCTGCTAATTCATAACTGAAATTTTTCTACTATTAATATATATGTTTTTCGATGGCCTTAGGTGACCCATGTGAGAGGATTATTCAATCCCAAAGAGATCTCAACCCACAGGCTAAGAAGCATTTATCTAGACCATTAAGATAGTTCAAATGTTATGGAATTAATACATAGTACTTAATCTCAGCTTTTAAATATTGTATTTCCGCACTGGAGATATAATTGTTTGACTTCATAATTTCCAATTTCACAACTACAAGCATATAAAGTTAACCAAAGTGAAGACGAAAATCTGTAAAGGTTTCTAAAATTAGGAGTAAAAATGCTACTATCTCATCAATTATTTAGACAATTGATTCAATTTCTAAAATAATTTTCTCTTTGGTGATATGTCCCAAGGGTTGGATGCATGATAATGATAGCAAACTATGGAGGAATTAATTGATTTCATGTTATTATTTATAGATTATGATATAAATTTAGAGATTACTACTAATACCAAACTTAGAGTTTTATGAGGTTATAAATCTAGGTTTTTCTAGGCTAAGGCTGAGAGATTAATTACATAAGATAATATTCCAAGTTCAGTTATGTGATAGGCAGTGGGATTTATTCCATGAGGCTGACTTGACAATGGACTCAGCTTTCAATTCCCCATTAGTTGGTGACTTTCCTCACTTTATTCACATCTGACCTTTAACATCTTCAGCCATGTAGAGCAAGAAGCAAACATCACGAGAACATGATAACAAGACAGTAATGTCTAGCATTTTACAAAACACTCATGGATACGATCTGCCCCAACATTCGCATAGTCTACCTATCAGACAAATTACTCAATGGGAAGGAATTTCACAAGGCAGGAAAACTTGAGTGTAAGGATCATGTGAGCTCATTTTAGAAGCTGTCACAGAGTGAAACAGGTCACCAGGGGCAAATTGATGATGCTAATAATCATGTCTTCTAACGTTTTCTCCTTTATCTATCCCAGAGTTCAAGACTCTGCTTATTGTTAATTTATGAATTGTGGAATGTTTGAAGATAAGTTTTATATTATTCAGTATGAATAGTATGCTTAGGAAGATTACCTACATTTTATAATTTTACAGGCTTATTGAAGGTAATATGTCATTTAGCTTTCTGGTTGCAGATAAAAAATCCTTGACATAAACAGCTTAAACGAGAAACATGGGTTTAGCTGGTAAGTTTAAATATTTTAATCTATTATAGAGAGAATTACCTGATAGAATTCACTGTTTTACTCACTGTCTTTCTTTTTTTTAATTCTTTGTCCACAATTGCATTGAAATAACTTGAACCAACTGTAGTATCATACTTGTCATACAGTTTTACATATTTCTTAGAATTTTAGAATAAAGGGATGATCTTTGTCTAGCAAGGAATTTAATTATGAACGAGATCTCTTTTTTCAAATATGGATGACATTAGTAAAGAACTAACAAGGAAGCTGAATGCTTAAATGAAAAACAAAATTGCCCAATGTGACTTTGTTAATCTCAAGCCACCACATAAAGTCCTAAAATATTATACCAATGAAATTTAAATGTAGAGATTTCAATTCTTAACATGACAAATAAACATAAGCTATTTTGGAATTTCATTCCACTTAGTATATGACACATGAATATGCCAAAAATAAAATGGATATGCATGAATGAATTATTTATCTAAAATAAAATCTGAGCTCCCAAGAAGAGTCCATGAAATCAGGACTAGGTTCCCAGGTAATCTCATGCCGGCTATCTTACATTATATCAAAATCCCTTCTCAAAAGGCTCAGGGATCATTGCTGAAGAGGGGACATAATGATTGTAAGAGCCAGAGAGAGAACAAAAGTACGTGGCATGTTGGACATGACAGCATAGTTGTACGCATAAACTCACATCAGCTGGGACTGCATTCACAAGAGATGTAGCCAAAATCCCATCACAGTTAAGTGTGGGGCTCAAGCAATCTCACTTCGGTCTGAAGCCAGGATGAGGACAGTCGTCTTCCTAGGGAATGTTTGCCCTGAGTGGTTTTTAATGCTCTGGTAGATGTTCCAACACCCATGAACATACAGACAGCACTAAATATATTCATACCAGAGATAAGAATAAAGAGAAAGTACTTGTAATTTATAGTAACTACATGCATATATATTATAGGTAAAAGTATGTATAGACATACTATATAAATATATCTTTATCCATCCCTTTAATTTATCTCTGCTTTTGTCTCTGACACTCACTTTTCACTCTTTCACACTTTCAGTGTCTTCTGTTGTTTTAAATAACATCATTGGGTTTTAAACATATAATTGAGTTCACCTGTGATGCAATGGCCTTTAGTATGCTTTTCAGAATCTGTGAACATTCTGGACCTTTGTGTTTGCCTTTTAAATTTATCCTTGTATTATAGCTTGGATAAAGAAAAATTTGGGAAGTTTTAGCCACTTGCCCACTTCAACAGACAGCAGCTGTTGATGGTTCCAGAGTGATATCATAATTCATGTCTTAATAGCTCCTAGAGTGTACACAGATCTAGTTTGAAATAAAAACAAAGTACCATAAAGTCAACTTTTTAAAAGGAAAAATCTATAATAAACATTAACTTAAAAGAGAATTCACCATGAAAAGCACCATGACATCTCTTAGTGAATTCATAAAGAAGTACATCTGGTGTAATTCTCTGTTAAAATAAGATTAGTTTGAAAAGATGAAACTATATATTGTACTATCTAATTATATTAATAATATATATAATTCTAAGAGAGTGAGAAGATATATTTTTCATAGCTTAAATATTAAAATTTATGCATATTAAATTGGCAACAATTTCCACATTTTAGAAGGCATAAAATGTCAGATTAATTATTTTAAATAAGAATTCTTAAGCAAGATTAAAGAGCATTAATAATGTGCAGATCAAGAACTTTTAATTATAAATTGAGCTACTGAGTACAGGAATTTTTTGATTAAGGAGACCTAATCAAATTTTACTTGATACAACGTTTGTTTTCTTAGGATAGATTATGACAACCAAGGCCTCTGAAAACTACATTCTCTTTGAAAAGCATTCTCAGGATTTCCTTATGAAGGGAGCAGTTGCTCAGAACATTCTCAAAATTTTTATAATTGGAAAGCTGGGCATCACTGCTGTAAATATATTTTGGAAATAAACAATGCTGAATTTAAACATTCGTTTGTTTCTTTGTTTCTGGAGTTTTTTTAAAGAAAAAGTTGAATTTTGTCTTCATTTCTTTTAAAGTTTCAAGTTTGTTTCATGATCCCCCACCACCAGCTCCAGTTCTTCCTTGATTCACACCCTGCCTTACCAATTCATCATTGTTTCTGTTTTCTTTAAACCATTCAACACTGGTTAGCAGTCCAAATATTCTTGCATGTGTGGTCTTCCACTGGAGAGTAGTAAACTAATCAGGGTAAGTTTAGAAATATGTATATATATATATATA
>LOJH01052945.1:0-10968 GCA_001685095.1 Ellobius talpinus
TGTCAAGAAAGCATATCTCATGCCACCACAGTGGACAAAGGTAACACTCTACAATTATAATCTAGGCCCCATTAATTAGGATTCTTCAAGAATATTCTACTTGGAGTGCAGGTGACCACCTACAGGATAAACCTTGAGGCCCAAGGAAAGACTCATCTCCCAGGAGAGAGGCTAGACTATGTACAAACACATACTTCCTACAGTGTGGTTCTTTGCTGAAAGACACAACTCATCTGTGGGCAAGTCAAAGATGAAGAATTTCTTTCTATGCAATTGGGTAAAAAGATGAAGAAATTGATTTCCATTCATCTATGCATTATGGTGTTTTCTTTTAATGGGAGAGAGTACCAGGTTGGGGCCAGGCTTTATGGCCGGTAGCTCCGACAACACTAAGAAAAACAATACACTATCATGATCATTCTAAGCAAGGAGACCCTGTTAAAATAAAAAAAGGGAAGGTCCACCCTGCAACCAGGGATTCAACCTGTCACATAGACCATGTAAAAACCCAGTAAGAGTGTGTATGTGTGTGTGTGTGTGTATGTGTGGGGGATTAATCAGGATTCTGAGACTAGACACAGAGGGTGACAATCCAGAGCCTCACTTTGTTTCTTAGGGTCAACTTTCCCTGATAGGTTGGTGGAAAATGCTATTCCTATAAGCCAGCCACTCAGTACAGAGAGATGGATAGTTGTAAAAGCTATCATCAAATGTTATCACTGTGTGCTTTGGAACTGAAGAAAGTAGAGGGGGAGGAGTAAATTAAGCAGTAAGGAACAACCTAAAGTAGAACATTCCAGTGAGAATGAACAATCACGTGAGGAAAAATAGCTACAGAATAGTGGCTTGATGCTAAAGGGCAGGGCACCTCTTCCATCAACCAGGAGAAACATCCCAGACAGTTGCGTGTTTATGCTATGCCAGACAGCATCAATAGCACCATGGGTGCCCCAGCAAGATCAAGAACCCCATATAATGATTACGGGCTCTTCCCTACACCGGTGTTACTTCTACTCTGATCCTTCCATTTCCTATGTGAAAATGAAGAAACTCAAGGATGTAGTGGCCCTGAGGGAAGCACTCCTAAAACAGTCACCCTAACCCAGCTCTACAGCCACGTCTTATTACCTGCCATACTCGCTCTCCCTCTGCTGAGATTCCCCTGGGTTCCCATGGTATGAAGATTTCCTTGTCATAGGATGTAAATGCCTAGGTCTATGAAATGCTGCGTGTCTTCTGGTCCTTGGGTGGTGGATGTGGACAAGGACTCTACAGTTGTCAAGGCAACTACATAAATGAGTAGTACTGTATGCACATGTGACTCTAAAGAACTTCCATGGAGCTGGAAGTTTGGAAAGCAAAGGAAAGACAGAACAAGTGTGAGACAGAGGCAGTGCTAAATGGACCACAGTAACATACAGAGGACAGGATTCTGCTGTGAAATCCTCCTCTCCATTAGGACCTCCTGGTCCTCCTCATCCAGGCCTTTAAGGCAGAGTGTGGGAGTTCTTTTCTCTCGTCTCTATTCTTTGTCTCTTAGATAATATTTGTGCCATCATGAAATAAATTTGAAAGTAGTTGAGAGAGAAGTGAGGGCGAAATCAGCTGGAGGGCAGACGAAGGACATGGAAATATATCGTAGCACACCACTGTATTGAGCTAGAGACTGATGCTCCTCTAAGGAGTCTTACAGAGACAAGAGGGGAGAGTCATTAGCTGTGTGCACACAATGCTTTCCGGGGAAAGCAAAAATCAAAACAAAAAAAGCTCATGCGGAATTCCTAGGAGAGCATGAGTGATCCATCAGTCAGCCGGTGCCATCACCAACCAAAGAGGCATGCGTGTAGCCTTCCACAGCAACCAGTTACAGCCGGTGCCATCACCAATCAAAGAGACGTGTGTAGCCTTCCACAGCAAGCGGTTACAGGAAGTGAACAACACAAAGAATAAATTGCAGGGCATGTGGTGCATCTTCTTATTTCCTTTAGTGACCAAGGGACACTCTTCCTTTGCTGGGAGTTTAGATAACCTGCCTGATAAGCTGGTTCCAGTTAGGGAATTAGCAAACACCAGTGAATTACATATATAGTTTAACCATAAACATTCTTCACAAAAGCAACAAGCTACTACATTATATAAACTCTTGATGCCAAATGTGATTTTTTTTTTAGAAAAGCAAAATCCACTATGCTTTAGCCGATAGCATCTCAGAAAAGCCAGGAAAGGACCAAGTGTGGGGCTTCAGGGCTTTATGCAATGAGACTCTTGGTTCTGCTCTTCCCACCTCAGCTCAGAGGAACCTACTCATGCTTCTAGCTATGATTATTTTTCAGCAGTTTTTATTGTTGTTTGTTTGCTTTTCAATGAACTGTGTTAACATCTGTAAAGAGTCTAAGACTTGATAGTAAGTTGGCTAAGGCAGGGTGTTATCCAGATGAGGCTGGGATAGAGTGCGGTTCAGGAATGACTGGAGTCAGGGTGCTGTCAAGATATTATTGCTGAGGCAGAATGCTTTTTTTTTTCTGTGTAGTTGCAAAAGGCTGTGCATTGTTTTAGTTGTGACTGGAGTCTAAAGATGGTCACTTGATGTTAGTTGGTGACCCAGAACCATTACTCAAAGAGACAGAGTCAACTGCCTCTTTCCAGTTGAGTGCTGTGGAAAGTTTGAGAAAGATGGCTTCTTCTCTTGTGACAGTAGACAGTAGATTAGGCCAGGTCGCTGACTTTGGTGAGAGTGGGTCCTCTGGAGGTGGTTGAGAGAGGCCTTGAACTGCATGTTGAAATGGCCAGGCATGCATGGAAGATAACATAAAACAGTATGCTGTGGACTGGAGAGATGGCTCAGCAGTTAAGAGCAATGGCTTCTTTTCCAGAGGGCATGGGTTTGAGTCTCAGCACCCACACGGAATCTCACAACTGTCTGTAACTGCAGTCCCAGGGGATCCAATGCCCTCTTCTGGCTTTTAAAGACACTGCACATAGCAGTGCACAGACAGACAAGCATGCGAAACATCCATACACATGAAATAAAAATAAAGCTTAAAAATAAAAAAAAACAGACAGAAACAAAACAGGGTAAGGGTGAGACTCTCAGCCACCAACTTTAACTTGGACCTGGTCAGTCAGATGCAGGAAACAATAGGTAAAGGAGGAGAGGTGCAGGTGCCATTTCCCTCTGTGCTACAGTTAAGGCCTTTTTGAAATTTCATTTCTGCTGCCGTGATAAACACCTTAGCCAAAATCAATAGAGGGGAGGAAAGGCTTTGTTGAGTTTGTAATTCTTCGTTCCTGAAGGAGAGGAACAGAGGCAAGAGTATGAGATAGCTAGTCACACCACAACCAGAGTCAAGAGCAGGGAGCAATGAATGCAACCATGCTGCATGCTTGCCTGCTTGCTGGCCAGCTTTCTTCACTTTTACACACTTCAGGACCCTCTGCCTCGGGACTGGCTGCTTCCAGTGGGCTGAGTAGTAAAGCATTAATTAGCAGGCGAGAAAATGTCCCAGAGATGTGCCTACAGTCCAACCGATCTAAAATAATCCCTCACTGAGATGCTCTTCCCAACTGATTCTAGGCAGTGTGAATTGACAGTACCGCCAACCATCACGGTCTACATTTCTTCAGAAGCTTGGAGGAGGATGACATGTATGATCTCATCGTCTCCAGTCTCCGTATCCTCCACCAGGAAGCAGTTACTGCAGGCTGGGAAGGGAGGGAGTTCACCAGGACAGCTTTTCACGCCGGAGTCCCAGGCACACTTCTCTCTGTCTTGCTGCATATAACTGCGGCTGGCACCTCAGACATTCTTCATAATGGCCCGTCTGCCTGCTAACAGGGGTCAAGCATCCTATAGCCTCAGGTCACAAAGTCACAGAGTAATCCAAAGCTTTAATAACTTAGGGATGAGTGAAGCTGCCAAACTGTCATGGGTGCAGGAAGCTGCAGCTCGGAACATCTGGATACAATAGAGTTCAAAGAATGTCTAGCTTCCATGTAACTATCTTTTCAAACACCAGCGTTCGATCGAACTCCCCCGCCGGGTTGAAGATTTTCTTCTTGCCTTTGAGTAGTTTATAAACTGGGTTCACTAGCTTCTTTCTTTATACCTCCCAGGAATTTAGCTTTGATAAAAAAAAAGACTCATTTTTACATAAACTCACTAGTGGAAAGAAGGAAAGGTGGAGTATTGGGCTTTATAAGACATTAAATATGTCATTTTTATTATTATACAAGGAAAACAGATTTCTTCTATAGATGTTTGCTCTCGAGTTTCCTGTACTTTTACATATTTTTAATGATGATGCATGGCTTTATATAAAGAAACTATTTTTCAGGACTGGGAGACAGCTCAGCCAGTAAAGTTCTTTCCATACAATCCTGTGGAGCTGAGCTCAAAACCCTATGCAAATTAAAACGCAGGGTTTGGAGCTTGCACCTGCAACCCCAGGGCTAGGTTTGTGGGTCCAGGTGGATCCCTGGAGCTTGTTGCACAGTTAGTCTGAATAAGCTGGGGGAAATTTAGGTATGAAGTCAGACCCTGTTATAAAAAAGGAGAAAAACTGAGGAAGACACGTCAACCTCTCGCCTTTACACATGTGTACACACATGCATGCAAACACACTGACATTCGTTTGTACAAACACATAAACCACACAGACTCCACCACACAGATACACATTCCCCAAAATGATTTAATTCTTTATCAAAACATGCCACTTGGGTGTGAACTCGAGGGTAACACAGGCCTTGGGTCATTTGCTACTTATCTGATCAATGATCTAATCTTTGTCAAAAGTCAGAGCAAGTCCCTCATAAAGACTCAGAGTAACTTGAATTCATTTTCTTGTGTTAATGTAAATTTTTTCAGGAGGAAAAAATATTTAAAACAATTAGACTGGTTTTGCCACAGAAGAAATGTGAATTATGGATAATGTATCTTTTTTGACAAAGCAACTCCAAACTTATTTGAAGAAAGTCTTAATCAGCTTGCCTAAATTAGCCATTCTGTAGCAAAATCAATTAAAACTATACTGGCCCTTTACATTTAACAAAAACTACAATCTTAAAACAATGTACTACTTTTAATTTCCTAACATCCATGCTGAAACAACTGCCACTAAAGGGTTGGAAATCTTCCTCCTGTGTGCTGCCAACATCCTCCCAACCCTCTGCCCAAGACCGTTTACATGATTTTGATAATGGAAGCTGAAGCTTTTTATAGTGAAATATTTTGAGCTCATCACTGCTGTTCTGTGAGATTTCAAGAACTGAAACACATGGTATGAATATTATCCTCCATGGTTTTCTGAAAAGCAGAATTTTTCTGAGATAATTTCTGGAGAATTCCGTATCAAGAGAAAGAACCACTCAGATTTTTCCATAATGGTGAGAAAAACAATTAAGGGTAGATGGTAATCTTCTGACTGGATGAAACTAGATGGAGAAAAATTCAAGAGTTGTGACTGGAGCCCTGGAGCGGATCCCAGAAGCGGATCCCGGAAGTGGATCCGGGATGCAGAAGCAGAGCTGGGAAGAGGAAGCAGAGCCCAGAAGCAGAAGCAGAACCCAGAAGAGAGTCCGGAAGCGGAAGTTAAGACCAGAAGCAAGCCTGGAATCAGACGCGGAGCCTGGAAGTGGAAGTGGAGCCCAGAAGCAAGCCCGGAAGCAGCTCCCTTCTGTGCAGTGGTCAGTACTGGCTTCACTGCTCTCTGCACCCTACCTTCAAGTTTGTGTGATAAATATTCAAGGTCAATGAGAGTGTGATATCTTTTTCCCTTTGGGGGACTTTTAAACAACCTCAGATTTATTTAAAGTTTCAGACGGCACAAACAGAAGCAAATACAAAGGTGTGGGACATAGAAGTTAATTTTACAGTGTTGTTTATCCAGAGGAACAGACATGGAAGTGCCATTCTGGATTTGGCTTTGTTAAATTGTAATTTCAGCTACTTTTCACAATAAATATGCTTCTTTTAAACATATGTTTAAATATATTTCAATATATGTTGACCTAAATTATTATGAATGATTTACATAATTAGATAAAATACTACATTTTATGTCATTTTGTAAAATCTGAAGAGACACATGTAGATACTTAATTAATAATTGTATTGGTTTTTTTTATAATGATAGAAAATAAGATAGTATGTCTTAGAAGGAGAAGTACAATTTAATGTGCCAAAATGAAACTAATTATTCTTATCAAGTAATTTTATCTCACATAGATAAATGTCCTCAATTCTTTAAATGTCACAAAAATGAAATTTGTTGATTTTTTTCCTCAGTGTTCGAAGCCCAGGGAGCCACCTCACCTTGGCACACGATTCAGTGCACAGGGAGCCCCCTCACCTCGGCACACGATTCAGTGCATAGGGAACCCCCTCACCTTGGTAGACAAAATGCATTGCATTGGGAATCCCCTCACCCTGGCACACAATTCAGTGCACAGGGAACCCCCTCACCTTGGTAGACAAAGTGGAAACCCCGGGCAGATGCTCCACTCTTTGCACTGAACCGAAGCAGAATCTGATTGGATGTGGCCAGCGGGAGTGTCTCACCTGGAAATTCAAACAGAGACAAGGATGTGCGATCTGGTAGTCACACTGGGCTGTGTCGATGGCATTCTTGGAGAAGCCGTGTGAACTTGAAAGTGCACAATAAAAGCTTGAAATTAAATAGAGCAAAACTTGACTTAGGGGTTTAAGACCCAAGCACTTTACTTTTATGAACATTTTTAAAGCCAGTTCTTGCTTTGGGGAGTCTAATAAACTGGACTGCAGTCATGATGGAAGGCTATCTGTGAACGACAGGGAGCATACCCTGTGGCTGACCACACAGGATGTTTAAATCCTGAGAGTCATGTGAGGGGCTGAATTTACCATGACCCGCTAGACTCATCTTTATTGGGAGAATATTTATTTATTCTGTCAACAGGTTTGAAACATTAAAGGATTCACAAAAGACTTTGGAAATCATTGTTTAACCTTCAAAGCAGACAGCACACACAGCATCTTGGGAAGTATCTCCCAAGTGCATATAAGAATCCCAAGACCCCCAACCCCTAAGCTACTGAGATCTGCCACTGTGTGAGAGGAATTGCTGTCTGTCCCCTGAGGCATTTGTAGGCATGGCATGATAAGGCCTTGCTAGAAATCCACAAAGCTGAGATACAAAGATTTTGGCAAATCAGGAAATAGAGAGAAACCAAAAACTAACTTTGATGGACTAAGACCTATGTTACTCACAATTAGCATTTCTGGGTAAAGTAAAAGTCTACTTAATTCACATAATCAATGCAGAAAAATCCCAATAAGGGTTTATCCGCAGATGAGGGCTAGTAACTGTGCTGAGTTGGGCCAGCAGGATATGTGTGTCTGAAAATCTGTGGGAACTGCTGTAAAGGCCCAAAAGGTCCATGGATGTTTTCTGTTTGTGTAACATACATGCTTGGAATTGATCAGGAGAAAATGATAGATTAACCCCGGGGAAGGGGAATAAAACACATAGAACAGAAAACAAAATTCATCATTTCCCTTTCTTTTTCTGATAATATCACTTTTGAGGTGAATGGAATTTCTCCCACAATCTTAGTAAGTAAAATGATAAACCTTCTGAAATCTACAGACCTATAGATTCAAAGGTGATCACATTTCCTATTCATCATAATGGAGGACAGGAATTTAAAACAATCACTATAGCTGTATAGTTTAAAAGTTTTACCTGAATGGGACCCAGAGAGAGAGCTTAGAAGCCTGGCCTGTGGGTGGGTTCCATCAAACAACTCGGCCAAGTCATTCAGCGCAGTCTGGAAGTAGGCGAACTGTCCAAATACCACTAGAAAAAGAAGAGAGGGTGGGCCATGGTCTTGTTAAGAGTAAAGGAGAATTTGTTCACACACATTCATGGTCCCTCTAGAGGATTGTTATTTCAGAAATCTTAGAAAAATAAGCACAAATGGGAGCTGGGGAGATGGATCAGTGGTTAAGAACACTAGTTCTTGTAGAGGACAGGGGTTTGATTCCCGGCACCCACATGGTGACTCCACCATCCCTAACTCCAGGTCCAGGGACTCTTCTGGCCCCTGCAGGAGCTGCATACATGCAGCACACAGTCACATCCTAAGCCATGGTCTCTCTGCCCAGGTGAGCAGATGGACCCAACTCATCTGCTGAAAGAACAAAGCCACGGAACTGTCAACCTCAGCAAGGTGTGCTGCAAACCCACCTCGGTGATGCCTCTGGGAGGAGATTATTAGAGAGTTTAAACAGCAGGGTTCAAACCCTCGTTTCTGGGTGTGAAAGGGGGCTACAAGGAAATTCTCCCAGCATACCCAAGTAGCAGCATTGTAAAGATGACCATGTGGCTGTACTTGGAAGTGGGGAGCAGCTGTGAAGGTCTGAGGCAGTTGTGGCTTCAGGACCTGGAACAACTGGAGCTGAACACATGCACTTCGCTCGGAAGGAAGGATTCAGCCAGTTCTGGATCGGACTTAGCTTATATGAGGGGAGCTCTGGGCTCCAGACAGAAACTCGGGACCTACAATGACCTATAGTTTTTATTTTAAGATTGATTTTTATTTTTTAAATACATATCTGGGTGTGGGTATAGCCACTTGAGTGAAGGTGCTTGCAAGAGGCCAGAGGTGTAAGATAACCTCAAACTGAAGTGAATCAGGCATGCATGCTCACAAATTTAAAACAATAGAAAACTTTTAAAATATTTTATCTCGAATACATTCTCACATTAAAATTTATATGCTCTGTTTCTGAATATGTGACTGTTAATTTAATGTAAGGGAAAATGGTGGCTTCTAGATTTCTTTTCTTTTTTTTCTTTTCCTTCCTTTTTTGGGGGGGGGTTGACCATTGAGGAAGATGGAAATAGCTTATAAGACTGTAAAAGTGATTGTCTGGCTTCCTCCAGTAAAGAATCACACAACATCTATCAATCTTTCCAGTCAGGAGCAAGCACAAGACACCCAGGAGCCCTCTGTCTAAACATCTCGAAGTCTCAAGGGCGACTACATCACCAGTCAGCTGTGCAGAGGTGTGACTCATGCTTTTGACTTGCGTGTGCCTCTGCTTCCCGCCCAACGTTTACAAACAAATGACTCCAAAGCCATTTCTGGGCACAGCATGCAAGGGGGCCATTTTAGTGGTTGAGATGCCACTGCCTCCTAGAGGGACACGTGAACACATGACACCCCACTGGTAGAAGAGCATTAGGGGACACTGTGTGGGGTGGGTTTAGAAAATCTGGTACTTCAGTGAACAGAACTTCTTTTGTATCATTTTGTCCTACTTTTACCAAACAACAGACAAATTAGCTCTAAAGTGTGTGGCAATGAATTAAAAACAATAGCGACTTCTTACCAAATTCCTTGGGCACCGTGATGGAGTAGATGCATATCTGACCAGCTGTGTAGTTGTGAGGGTAGTTTGGGGACAAAACGACCCCTTCCGATCCCGCATACTGGCCTCCACAGGGTGCTGCAAACAAAGCCAGCCGAGAAATGTGAGCTCTGTGTGTGTGTGAGGGTGTGGCTGCAGGGCCAGGTGAGCCTGGTAGACAGATGCGAGCACGTTCAGCCTGCTCATCTTGGAACCGATACAGCACCCATGTCAACAGCTGACCCTGCACTGTTAACAAGAGTCATGGGAGCACCAAGCAAAGGTCCACACCAGGAATAAAAGCTTTTGACTCAAAGAGAGACTTGACATTATTATCAAGGCCTGTCTGAGGTATTTTGATATAATAATGAAATAGCTATACTACGATACTGAAAATAATAAGTAACTGGATAAAGGATAATCTCCCAGGATCAACTAGTTGATATCAGCCATCAGACTGACCTAAGAGATAGGAAGAACCCATCAATTTTTAGCACATAAAGAAGTGATCTTGGCCTTTTTAAAGTTTTGTTTGTTTTAATCTTTCATGGATACCTTTCTGTGACTGCTTTACATGAATTCAAGATAAGATTAAAGGACTGTCACCAGAAAGTGAGGGAAGACATGAGGGGAGAAAAAATGAACTTACCATGGGTTGCTTGTGCCCGTGTGTATGTGCATGTATGTATGTGTGTATATATCTGTGTGTGCATTCATATACATGTAAGTCCATGCATTTTATGTGTGTTTATGTATGCATGTGTGTATGTATATATATATATATATATGTGAATGTATGTGTGTATGAGTGTACTTATGTGTACGGTGTATATGCTTGTGTGTGTACATGTGTATGTATGTGTATATGTTTGGATTTTATATATGCATGTCTGTGTATATATATGCATATGTGTACTTGTTTACATATGTTTGTGTGTGAATATATGTTTGTATATATGTGTATAGTTATATGCATGCCTGTGAATATATATATGCATATGTGTATGTGCCTATGCGTATGTGTTTGTGTGTATATATAAGTGTATATGTGTCTATATAGACATGTATGTGTGTATGTAAAGGTGTGTATATGTGCATTTGTGTGTGTGCATGTGTTTATGTGTATACATGTGTATATATGCATGTGGGTGCGTGTATACTGTGAGATTATATGGACCTTTTCCTCCTCCTGATAATCTTACTAACTTTGCTGTTCTTTTTCTGGGTAAACCAGAAAACCCTTTAGTTCATGTGGTCAAAGCTCTATTCAGGCATCAAGACACCAGCATCCAATTGAGGCCCAGTCCTTTGTTCAGGTTGTGAGTTAAGTCGCCAACACTGGCATCTTTTTGTTATATTAGGAGGGACTGGCACCTGTTCTTCCTTTCAGCTTTGCTTCGTGACTAGAGACCAAGGCATCAGGACTGAGCTTCCCATAAACCCTGGGCCCTTTCCTGTACCATGTGATGGCTCTTTATCTTAGGGACACCATCACTGACCTGAACTCACAATTACTGCTAGGATGTGAGAAATTTGGTTTCTTTCTATGATCCTTTCTTCTTCTTCTTTTTTTTTTA
>LOJH01052946.1:5971-18235 GCA_001685095.1 Ellobius talpinus
TGTGTGTGTGTGTGTCTTATCCCTCTCAGCAGTGACAAAGCTTGGTGACACAGTGAGGAAAGCAGCTGACATAAACTCTGTTCCCTTTAAGTGATTCAGATCTCAGGCATTGGAATTAACACTCAACCATTTGGAGGGAATGGATCAATCTTTAAAAGACTTCCTGCCACGGATTTGGAGAAAGGTGTTCTCAAGTGTATGCTGACTAAGGAGCCCCTTCAAGCTGTCACTTTCAGGTGTGGGTCACTAACGGTTGTTCCCATTCCTCTGGCATCATCATTTACACAGAAAGGAATGGATTTCAGAGCATAATGAAAGGAACTTTTAACTGAACAGAAATCTGCATTGTGCCAGTTTCTTTCCCTTACATTTGCATATATCATCTGTTTCTGTCCTGTTTCTGTCATCTGTTCTCTGACACAGATGAGGGAGCACTGGTCAGAGCGGCCAAGCAGCTGAATTTTGTCTTCACTGGAAGAACTCCTGACTCGGTCATCATAGATTCAGTAAGTCACTTGTGTCTTAAGGGAGCTTTAAAACCTGCATAGCACATTCTTGTAGCTTCAGAGATAAAGGCAGTATGGAAAAGATCACAGTGGAACCAAAGTTACCTACCCAGGGGCACCACTGTCCATCCCTTCATTCGGTTCTTTAAACACTTAGCAAAATTGTGGCTGATAATATGCTTGATAGACAATGTTGATTCTTCCAAACTAGACCTATCTACTGATTTTCTGTTCTACTAAAAAGAGATTTATCTGCCTTGAGTCATCTTCCCATTTGTTTCTTCTTTAGATTCCAGGCATTATTAAATGTTTGGTTATGTGAGTATCCAGAAGCCTGGGTATAATGCATAGGCCTGTTATCACAGTACACGGGAGGTAGGAGACAGGAGGATCTGGAGTTCAGAGCCAGCATGGGCTACATAGCGAGTTTGAAGCCAGCCTGGGCTACATGAGCCTGGGCTACCCTGTCTCAAAACCGCTAACAACAAAAAGGTCATTCTTCAGGATCTGCTTTTACGTGGGAAGTTTTGAACAGATTTATCACAGCAGGTGATATCTGAGTGGCTTCAAGCAGACCGTGGCTAGTCATCAAGGAAATGCAAAACCATAGTGTTCCACTGGGAAGACTGAAATTAAAAAACATCGATGGAAACAAATGTTAGTGAATTTTTGAAGAGTTTTCTAATAAAGGAAAGCTACCTCGATCCAGCAGCTATACCCATTTCTCGGTTACTCAGGAGAAAGGGAAGTTCGTGTCCACCATAAGAGGTGTAATGGAGTGTTTGTGCTGGCTGTCTTCATGGTTACACCAAACTGGAAGCAAACAAATGCATATCAGCAGGAGAGGATAAACAGGGTGAGATCTGTCTGACAATCGAAACAATGAAAAAGGTGAACTCTTGATTCTTGAGTAGTGTGGATAAATCACAAAATCTCTATATTGAGGAGGGAAGAATGCCAGGCACGAAGGAAAGCCTCCTTTATGAGCCCATCTGTCTGCAGCTGGAAACTGTGCAGATGTGATTTATGATAATAGAATCTTGAACAGCCATTGCCTTGGGGCAGGGAGAAGATTGATTGGAAATGCAACGAGAGAATTCATTATGGGTCAGATGTTCTGCATCCTCAACAGGGCAGTGTTTGCACAGGCAGTACCTTTATCAAACTGTACAGTTTGCATTGAAGATCTCTGTGGTTTATTTAATGTAAATGATAGCTCATTTTAAAAATTATTATTAGTGTTTTTATTACACCTGTACATGTATTCATAACTAAGCATCTTTGTACTTGGTATCTTTTCATTAAATTCTTTCCTAGCTCGTTTTTTTTTTCTTAAAATTCATTTTCCATCATTTCCTAAGGATAAATTTTTGACATTTTTTATTGTATCCTTTTCTTTCCCTGACTCTGTGCGTACTTGCCTCCTTAGCTAGTGAGCTCAATATGGCCACAACAGATAATCTTGTCTGTTGGGGGTCTTGTCTGTTGGGGGTTCTGGTGCAGTCTCCACTCGACAGAGTTCTCCCACCTGCCTCTGTGACACTCGGAATGCTTCTGAGCCCTCTCCTGTCTTTCACTAGTCACTAACATGAAAGTTTAGTAAACTCTCTCCCGTAATTTGGAAGGAGGAAGGGAAATTGTGTTTGTGTTGACATTTTACAATAAAAGTTTGTGACAATGATTATTTCCAAGAAACCTAAAGTATTTCCATTTCTTTTATTCTGCAGCTGGGGCAGGAAGAAAGATATGAACTGCTCAATGTCCTAGAGTTCACCAGGTAAAGACACCTGCTCTAGAATTTGTGTGGGGGGGGAATAAATTTTAATTCATTTTTTTGTTTTTCCTATATACAGCTGGAAAGTATGCTTTACTCTTATTTATGTGTTTAAGCAAAATATTAAGATCTTCCATGTGGTTTAAGTGTCCTGTCTGTAGACAAGTCATGCCCAGTTTTCTTCAGGACATGGGACTGTGTGGCTTCTGCTGGCAGTTCAAAGGGTCTTTCTGTGAGGCCATTGCCTGAATCCCAGATACAGGACAAGACTAAGAGAGAGCCCTGTGGCTGGCATGTTAGCTAGCTTTCCAATATAATATTGAGTGTCTGAAACAGTCACCTCCTAAAGATGAGTTTATTTTGACACGTTTTGGAGGCTGCACTCCATGACCAATAGCCTAGCTACGCTGGGCCTGTAGTGAGGTAACATATGAGGCAGGAACACAGGGAGGAGTAAACCTACTTGCCTCATGGCCTGATGCTCCTACCATGGAGTCTTCAAAGATGGACTTAGTGCTCATGAGCTACTTAAAAATCTCCAAAGAGAACAAGAAAGTAGACATGGTTTCACAGATGCCTCAAAGCCTACCCAATGGCCCAAAGACCTCTTACCTTTTAGAGGTTTCCACCTCCTAATAGCACCTCTCTGGGATCAGTCCTCTAATATATGGGCCTTTGGGGGTATATTTCAGTTCTAAACTCTAGCATCTAAAAACCTAAAATCATAGATATACTAAGAGGCAACAGATTTATATGGAATGAAATTGTTAAGATTCAGGAAGCCTCTGTATTCATTGTATGTTCTTATGCCCACTTGTCTCTGTGAAGTGAGAATTACCATCTAGTAGGAAGGAACAGAAAGCAAAGTGAGTGTCTCACTCACTCCTTTCTTAAAGAGAAATAATGTTGGCTGTGTTGATCACTGTGACAAGATTCTGCCAGAAACAACATAAAGAAACAAAACTTAATGTTGGCTCACGTTTTAAAGGGATACAGTCCATCATGGCGGGGAGAGCAAAAGTGCCTGGAGCTCCATGGATAATGGCAAGAGCTTGTGATATGCCTCGTTAAATCCCCATTAATCCAGGAGCAGAGAGATCAGGGCCAGAAGAGCACCAAGCCATACCCCTGAAGAACTCTCCCCAAGTAACATCTTTCAGCCAAGTAGGCCTCGTCTCCTAAAGTTCTCAGCACTTCCTAAACTAGGTCTCCAATGAGAGACCAAGTATGAAATATAGGCGCTTGTGGGGATGTCTTTGCACTCCAGCTAGAGCAAAGGCCTGCAGCTATGCCACCCTACTCAGACTTACATTGGGCATTGTTGTCTAGCCACCCTATGTTCTCGGGACAAATGGGTCTTACTACAGGATCTCTAAAGACCATATGTCCTCTCAAAGGACACTTGAGAAATGAAAGCCCAGGAGAGAACAATGCTTTGTTTGAGAAAAGACATGCCCACCTGTTTTTCTGAGCTTTCTCCTACATAAGCAAATTTACAGTGCCTGGGAGAGACAGTTGCTTGTGTATGCTAACTTTAGTGACTGTTTTGATCCCGAGTAACCATGTGACCAAATAACGGGGTCTTCCAAGATATTCAACACTATCCTTGTGCTATATTTTCCAAACAGCTCAAAGGAAGAAGCTAAG
Source organism: Ellobius talpinus (assembly GCA_001685095.1). NCBI lineage: Eukaryota > Metazoa > Chordata > Mammalia > Rodentia > Cricetidae > Ellobius > Ellobius talpinus. Next base: position 9,899 of record LOJH01052946.1, read on the forward strand.
TTAATTACCTAGGATAGAATATTCCCACATACATCGCTCATCTCTGTCTTCATGATAAAGTGTCTTTCAAAACCTTGTTTGTGTTAAAGGTAATATAAACAGCATATAAATTAGCATATAGATGTGGTTTTTGAACACTCCATGCTGATGAAAAGTGCCATGGAGAAAAATAAATGAAAAGCGGGGACTTTCAGGTCTTTGATTCTGTAGTGAGGGTGGGCCTCAGCCTGGAAACGGAAATGAATGTGATGCTATCAAACAGTCTCCGTGAATGCACTAGCGGTTTGGATCAGGATAACGGTGGTGAGATTGAAGAAAAGTTGATGGGCTTTTTACACTTATTTGAGGGAGGTCAGTGGAACTTGGCTATAGATTGGATGGGTGGGGCAGGAACAAAGAGAAGGAAGGGAAGGGCGAGGATCCTAGTTCGAACAGCCAGGTATGTAGAAATTCCCTGTACGTGGATGAGAGAGATAGGAGGAGGAATGATGTGGTAGATGAAATGTTTGGAAACACTATGCTTTAGATGTCTGGGACACATACAGATGAAAATGTGCAGTAGGGAATTGGCTATAAGGCCAGAAAATAAAACCAAAACTGTGGTTGAAATACCCGTTCAGTAGTCACTGGTCTCCAGCTGATACCAAAAGTTTATAAGTCAATAGGATCTTCTGAAGATAAAATATAGATTACGGAGAAAGTGGAAGGCTGATGACTGAGCCACTTATTAAAAATAATTCTAACTATTAAGGATTGATTGCAAACTAAGAATTAGCCAAATATTGTGGCACAGACCTGTAATACTCACTAATTTGGAGACAGAACCAAGAAGATCCCAAGTTCAAAACTTCCCTGGGATGCAGACAAGTTTAAGGTCAGCTCAGGCCCTTTACTCAGAACTTGCCTTGAAATGAAAAATGGATTGTGTGGTATACTTCAGCGGTAGCATGCTTAGCTAGCATGAGCAACTATTCCAAGAGGGGATTAAATAAAATCAAGTTTTTATTGTGAAAGATACAGAGGACAAAAGCAGAATGATAAATAGCCCAGAGCTGAGAGAAATCTTAAGAAGAATAATCACCTGTTCAGAGGCAGCTGCCAGTGTAGGTAAGGGAAAGTTTGGAAAAGATCTGTTGAGTATTGGAATGGTGGTAAGATGGGAGTGGAGGGGAGATGGGTGGAGCCTGAATATAGACATAGTTTCCCCCAGAGTTGAGTTATAGAGTTGAAAGGACTTGTGACTCACAGGGGAGGATGCCTGCTCGGTGAGGTATAAGGTAGACACTAGAACATGTTTGTGGATAAACATGATCCACATAGAAGGGGAAAGGGGCAGACTCACAGGAGAGCTGCATGGTTTCAGAATGAAGCCGCTGAGAAGGTGAGGTGAGCGATTTAGCCATGCTGTGGAAGGAGGGGCTCTGATCAAAACAGAACTACTTCTACCTGGTGTCAAGTAAATCCAAGGGAGGAGGGAGCAAACATAGCCATCTTTGGAGGCTGAAAAATGTGAGGGATTGAGGGTGAGTCCCTGAAATTCAGAGTCTGGAGCAAGAAGGAAGCATAGAAGGACTTGGAGAGTCAAGAATGTGTGCTGAGACCTCGCAGGGGTGAGGGAGCGAACCTCGCAGAGGGACGAAATATACAGGTGGTCAGTGTGGAGCACCTCTGCTTTGTACATCCCATAGTATTCCCCTCAGACTCGGTGACTTTTCTCTGCAATGGCCATCTTACTTGGATGGATCTCAGAAGAGGGTTCCCAGTCGCGATTAGAGATCTTGCCAGGAGAATTAAGTTGATGATTCTGGGACCATTAAATCAGCACTGAACTAAGAATGTCATGGGCCAAGAAGGGCTGAGTTAATGTGTAGGCGAGACCAGTTTGCATATTCGTAATGGACAGTGTTTCCACCCTGGCTGAGGCCTCACTTCCTCATTGTCAACCATACTCTAAAAATATCTAATGGAAAATTCTAGAAGCAAACAATTTATAAGTTTCAAATACCTTTTACTAAGATATATTATTATAATTGTTCTTTTAGTTGCTGTTGTTAGTTGCTTACTCTAACAAATTGAACAATGTCATAGGTATATATGTACAGAAAAAAATGCATTATTGGGTTGACACTATCCCCGGTCTTTGGCATCTGCTGGGGGTCTTGGACTGTACCCCTCTCAGTAAAGGGCCTGCTGCAATCATTTAAACAACAATGAATGCTTATATTGCTTCTTACAAGTACTAGCATTTGCCTTTATCTGTGATTATATTGTTTCTGTTTTTAATTTTTAAAATGTAGCCTATAACCATCTATTAAGATACTAGCTGAAATAATTTTTGAATGTTAACATATTAAGCATGTTGCTACTCTAGTGGGTATTAACTCTTAGAGGTGTCTGGGGAACTGTTTGGCTTATTCCTTTAGGACAGTAGATGGTACTCCGGTGACGTCAAAAATCTAATGTGACTCTCCGAGGCCCCCAGCTATGCACTCAGGAGATAATTTGTATATACGAAAGACTATGGCTCATAATTTTGTTGGGTTAATTTTGTCACCTTGAGCATTAAAATCTGCGAAGCCCAACAAGAACCTGTCTATGCAGATCTGCGGTATGATGACCCATTACGGAAACCTCTTTATTTCAGCGCTAGGAAGAGAATGTCGGTGGTGGTTCGCACTCCCTCTGGGAAGCTACGGCTTTACTGCAAAGGCGCTGTGAGTCTTTTTTTTTTGCCTTTCACAGTTTTGATTTATGGTGGTTTATAATGTACGTGTTAGGCATCCTGCTATGGAAATGCAACACAGATGTTTAACGTGAAACTGATGACATCCACGTTTGTTGGTGTTTTATAGTAACAACCTTCAGCCTCTTCTGGTGAAATGGTGAATTCCTTCTGGATAAATTTGGTGCTTTGAAAAAGTCTGGCATAGGTTACTTTTGTAATTCAATTTTTAATACATAATATTTGAGGTTTGTGTTATATTAGCTCTGTTAGTGGATGACTAAATACAGAAAATATTTTTAAATTGTATTAGAATCTAATGATACACTCCAATTTTAATCTACTTGCCTAAAGAGCATAGAAATGGGGAGAGGGTTGGCTTACAATTATTGCTGCAATTTCTCATTTGGTATTGCTTGCTTGTCTTGCTTTAGATATTATAGGACTGCTGATTGTTGGCTGGCTTCAGCATGTGAGTAGGTTATAGTGGCAGAAATAGCATTACCTATTCCAACTGAATTTTCCAATGAAAAGCATGTTTACACTGATGGGAAGCATGAGAACCCTACCAACCAGGCTATTCTTTGCTGGGATTCATCAGGACTTTCCTCCTGAGGTGCCCTTTGCCTGGTGAGCCCTTCACACATTTCAGCTTGGAGTTTTACAGTTTTAAATGGATTCAATTCCATGTGTGCTCAGTTTCATGGAAACTGGGAAACTAAAGTTAAAGAAAGCCAAACCTCTTGCTTAAATTTCTGTTGAGAACCTTAAATGCCTTGGCTTTAAAGCCTTGAAACACAATTTTTGAATGCCGCTGGTTTTAGGACACTTTGATAGAATTATTTCATGATGTCTTCTGAATTTGGATATATGGGGGGATTGGTTCTTGTGTTCACATTGATTAAGATGCCAAACATGTGGTCATCATGAGTGTTTTATCTTCAGACTTTGAACTTGACTTTAGAGATGTGACCACAGGACCTAAGCCATGTGAGGAGCTTAAGTCTAGCCCTGGAAGTACATGCAGAGATGGCTAGGATGTGGTGCTGAGTCACATGGTACAGATTGTCCATGTTCCTATGGCAACATGCACAGTAAGAGAATAAAAGGAAACTAAGACTGCCCGTTCACTGGTTGACGTCCATCTGGTTTACAACACCCAAATCTCACCTTCGCTTTACAATCTTGGACGTTCTACCTCTAAACATTTACTGGAGGGAACTAAAGCACTGGACAGAAAATAAAAACATGGAATTTTTTTAGCCACAGAGATTGTTTGCACATATTAACATGGTATTGTATCATTTTCCCTCCAGAACAGAGATAAATCATAAAACAGCAAGAACTGTTTGACAATGGTAGTTTGTAGACTGACATGGACTAGCTGAACATGGGCCAGGCAGAAGGGTTTGTATGGATTGGCTTTGGATGAGGGGTTGTGTTGGGTTTGCCCCCATACCTGTGCTCAAGAGCAGGTATTTTCTTCTTGATCATTTCCTTGTTATTGGGGGAGATGATTTGAGGACTGCAAACAGATGCAGACAGAGGTTCCAGTTAAACCTTATTATCTCTTCCAGGCAAGAGCCGCTAGGGATGGCTGGAGACAGGCACAGAGAAGACTGGGAAGGAAGATTTAAGACTTAGTAATTGATGTTTGCAGGTGCTGAAGGAAAGGATTATCGGGGATCATTTGGGGATTTCTACTTGGCTTGCCGAGTGGACTAACACTGCTTTACCATGATAGAGAGCTGGGAATTATACACAGGGCTATCAGGTGCCAAAGCCTGGATTTCCCAGGAAAAGAAATTGGAGTAAAAGAATCTGGAAAAATGACCCAGCTGTTAAGAGTTCTTGCTTACCTTCCAGAGAACATCTAGTTCCTAGCACCCACACAGCTCCAGGGGAGCCAGATTCTCTTCCAACCTCCATGGCACCCACAGCAATGATCTACATTTACATAGACACACTGAAGAAAAGACCAAGTCTTCTTCGCTCCACATTCCTTGGTTGCACGTAGTTCATTGTCTGTGGGTAGAGCCTGTAGTAGCTGAAATGAAAGGACCCACATAGGTTTCTGAGGAGTGGCACTAGGAGGTGTGACCTTGCTGGAGTGGGCGTGACCTTGCTGGAGTAGGCAGGACCTTGTTGGAGGAAGTGCATCACTGGGGGTGGGCTTCAAGGTTTCAGAAGCTCAACTTATCCCCAGTGGCTCACTCTTCCTTCCTGCTTCCTGAAAACCCAGATGTAGAACCCTCAGCCCCTCTCAGTGCCATGTCTGCCTGCATGCTGCCATGCTTCCTGCCATGACAATAATGTACCAAACCTCTGAACTATAAGGAACCCCAGTTAAATGTTTTATTTTGTAAGAGTTGCTGTGGTCATGGTGTCTCTTCACAGCAATAGAAACCCTGGCTAACAGAGAGCCCCTGAGACTTCAGCCTTCAGTATTTAGCTTCCCTGTCATTTCTGGAAGATGCAGTCTCACAACAGACTTTCTGATCTTTCTAAGCCTTTCGACCATGATATTCCCTGAGCCTTAGGTACAGGTGTTGTGTTGCAGATGTATCTACTATGACTAGCTGGGCTCCCACAATCGGTTGATCTCTGCATTGTGACCAGTTGTGGTTTCCTGTAATGGTCTCTGCTACGAGGCGAAGTTTCTTTAGTGGGAAGTGAGAGCCACACTTAACTGTTGGGCTAAGGGTGAGTTTTAAAATGGAGTTAGGAACTGTGGCAGGAGGAGGTTCTCCTCCAAGATCCATAACATCACTAGTGCCAGGTTGTTGACAAGGCTTCTAGTACCAGGCATGATTTCCCTCCCATGGAGCTGGCCGTAAGTCCAATTAGGGAGTTCAGGTGCAAGCCAGCTCCCGTACTCTGAGGCCAATCCCGAAGTGCTGAGCTTTCTAATCATGCAAAGGGGCTACAGAAAAAACTCATGCCAACCCCTGCTAAGACTATAAAACCATGAGGTTGGCATGCGTACAAGAAAATACAGACCCAGGGATATGTGTGGAAATCTCACACCAGAGGAGCCAAGGCACCATAACCAGAGAAACGTGGATTCACTCCAGATTAAACCATCTGTGTAGACGCTCTACCTCAGGGTGTTGGAAGCTCAGCGTGATAAATAAAAAAGTTACGGCTATTTGCATTCAAAAGACATTGGGAAGGGGATCTGGTAGATGTGCAAGGTGAGTCAGAAATCTTAAGCAGTCTTTAAAATCAATAAAGTAAATTCTGAATTAGGCACAATTGAGGGGAGACCGAGGTTAGTAAACTAGAAGACAGTACTGAAAATTCCCTGCAGCATACAGTATAAAGAAGCAGGGATTAGGCTGGTGTGTGGTTTATAGTTCCTGGTTTTTAAGAGGAAAATACCTTGCTTTGTTAATTTTTAAATTAAAAATGGAAGCATGTACAGTTTACAGTTTGCATCTGCGATCGTAGCCAGTTAGAAAAAAGGACCATTTACTCAACTAAATCATTAGTTTATTCAAGAAGTTTACTCTAAACCACAGGAAGACTTGAGAAACTTGACTAACATACTTGATCTTACAGGAACCTTAAGGAGACTGAAAATATCAAAGTAGGTATCTCTTAAAATTCTCTGCTGTATCCAAAATAGACCTTCTCTAAAATCAGCTGCCTTTAGCAGTTCTCTCCCACATCAGAGGCAAAGTTTAGCTAATTCTTAATGGAGCCTATCACAGAAAATATCTGTGCATATTTAAATATGAGCATGTCATGGGCTGGTGAAATGGGTGAGTAAATAAAGGTACTTACCCAAAACTTGCCAACGTGAGTTTAATCCCTGGGGCCTGCGTGGTAGAAGGACAGAACCCAGGCCTGTACGTTGTTCTCTCGTCACCACATACACAGCATGGCACAGTGATTACATCGTTTTCCCATCCCTTTCCCTCCTTCCAACCCCTCCCGTACACCGTTCCTTGCTCTCTTTCAAATCCATGGCTTCATTTTCATCCATTGCTATTACATGCATATGTACATATGCATATATATATTCCTGCTCAGTCTGTGTCATGTTACTTGAATGCACTTAGTCACTGTTCTATTGCTGTGAAGAGATACCATGACCAAGGAAACTCTTAGAAAGCCTTATGTCGTTGGGGCTTGCTGACAGTTGCAGATATCTAATCCATTATCATCCTGGTGGGGAGCATGGTAACAGGCACTGGAGCACAGCTGACATCTGTATCTTGATCTGTAGGTCGAACAGGAGAGTGGGCCTCTTGTGGGCTTTTGAAACCTCAAAGCCCATCCCCCGTGACACACTTTGTCCATCATGGCCACACCTCCTAATCCTTCTAATCCTTTCAAACAGTTCCACTCTCTGGTGACTAAACATTCAAACACATAGGCCTATGGGGAATATTCTTAATCAAACCACTACAGTATATTTTTAGGGCTGGCCATTTGGTACTGGATAGCCAAATGGTGTGGTCTTCCCTAGGGAAGACTATTTCTCCCATCATCAACATTCCTTAGACCTCAACCCTACACAAATAGTTTTTTCTTCTTTAAAATATATTTTGGTTGGGGTAGGTAAGATGCTTGACATACAAGCATGAGGACCTAAGTTTGATCATGAAAACCCACATAAAAGTAAAAAATAAATAGCATGAACTTGTAATTCTAGGAGAGGTAGAGACGGAGGATCTTTGGGGTTTGTTAAACAGCCAGCATAGCCAACAGGCAAGCTCCACAACCCAGTGAGAGACCTCATCTCGCAAAAATAAGGTGACTAGCTCCTGAAGAACAATACTGGAGGCTGACCAGTGGCCTCCACATGCAGACATGCACACGTTCAAAAATATGTTCGTAAACATAAAGCCGAATTTGAACTTAAACAAGTAGGAGCCAGGGGTGGTGTCCTATGTCTTTAATCCCAGTGTTTGGGAGGTAGAAACAGGAAAATCAGAGGTCAAGGTTGTCCTCAGCTACCTAATAAATTCAAAGCCTGCCTGAACTATGTGAGACCCTGTCTCCAAAAAGCAAAAAGATAAAAAAGCAAGAGGAAAACAGTTTTTTGAGTAAACGATCACCAAAAAGGAATGATTAACCACAGGTTTAAGTTTCCCCAAAGCCTTGGACCCATCCCTAGTAATAATAATTTGGCTGTGCTGTGCCATCTACAACAATAATCCGGTCACTGTGGTTTTCCAACTTTTCCTTACTGAGAGCCACGGTACAAGATAACCAAGTTCCCTAAAGAGCTTCCATAACTTCTAAGTCTGAACTGATGGCATATACCTCTTCTAGTGTCTAGGGAGGAGTTTTTTTCACTCCTAAAAGCATGGCAGAGTCTTAAGTATTTCGTTCCTCACATGCAAGCACGGCCAACCACTATGACTGTCGTTTGGAAACCTGTATGTGCTGCAGAAGGCCACATCCCCTTGCTGCTTGCTTTTCTCAGTGCCACAAAGAATGTAGTCAATGAATCGCTTCTTCTGAGCGCCAGTGTGTTCAGATATACTGCGGAATTCAACCTCCTCTTTCACTTACCACTTCTGTCTTTCAAGTTTTTAAAAGGTTTTCTTCCTCTGAAAATGGCCCCTGTTAGCCTTGTGGAAATTTTCATGAACCACTATATA
>LOJH01052947.1:0-12264 GCA_001685095.1 Ellobius talpinus
TTTGGGTGTAAAGCTAACCATGTGGGAGCTGGGCCGGACAAAAAGCAGGCCTGCTCCCCTTTTCACTACACCCCTGCAAGCTGTGCCCAGGATTTACATAATCTGATAATCTCCCTCTCCTGATACCTTACTCTCTCCATCCTTTTCCCATCTCCCACACTCAGTGATTTTCTTTTATCTACACACACACACACGCTCAATTTTCCTTAACCAGCCAATCACACTTCCTCCTCAGAATTATTGTCGGTGCTGGCTGTGGCATGGGCAACATTCCCCCTATAGTCTAGTTAGTGGCTCCTGGCGCACCACAATGTAGTGTCTGTCCAAACAACCTCATCTAGGAGAAGGCTTACTTTGCCACCCAGGCACACTGACTCCCTTCCTCCTGTTCTTTATTACCAGAGCCTTGCTACCAATTATATCACACGTTTATCTACCCTCAAAAGGGTAGACACCATTTATCTGACTCCTCCAGTAGAATATAAACTCCATGAGACCAGAGTTATCCTTGTGCTCTTGCATTTGAAGTAATCATTATAACCCAATGAATAAAATGGATAGCTGTTCTTACAGAAGCTCTGTTAGCTTGGCAGCCCAATACAAACTAGAGTCATGTGAGAAGAGGGAAGCAGTATTGAGAAAATGTCTTTATCAGATTGGTTTGTAGGCAAGTGTGTGGGACACTTTCTTGATTAATGATTAGTGTGAGAGGGTCCAGCCTACCGTGGGTGGTGCCGTCCCTGGGCAGGTGGTCCTCGGGTATATAAAAAAGGTAACTGAACACGAAGAGCAAACTGTGAGCTGTGTTCCTCTACAGTCTCTGCTTCAGTTCCTTTCTCCAAGTTCCTGCTCTACTTGAGTTCCTGCCTTGGCTTCTGCTATGCCCTGTTGTGTAAGCCAAATAAGCCCTTTTATCTCTGAATTGCCTTTGCTCATGCTCTGGCCCAGCAATAGAAAGCAAAGCAGGAAAGAAGCTAGTGTAGCTGGTAGGTGACATTCTAGCCTATCACTTACTGAAGTCCTGTATAATTCTTTTGAACAGTTACAGATTTTTGGTTTTACTTGCAAATGTGCAGGATTTGACTCATCCTAATCTAAAGAATCCAGACTTTCCATTGCTAGTGAGTTAGTCCAGGGCTTCATTTGAAGCTGACTCTTAAGGGCATGCAATTGCCCCTGTAAGGTTGTGCTCACACGACTGTTAGGATTCTATATGTTATTCCCAGGTTTCAACACCCTCTCTTCCTTACCCCAGGGCTCCAACCAACATACTGAGTAGAAGATCCTCAAAAGACAGCCAGCATTGCAAAAGGATAGACTCTAGTTGTTCTGTGATGCAGATTTTGGTACAATTCCACCACTGGAAGGTCACCCCAGAACCTCCTCCTTCTCTACACTGGCAGAGTACTATGCCTGGTTCTCATCATCCACAGATTGCAGACATCTTTGGCCTATTTTTTTCCCCAGTGATCCTGAGATCTTCCAAGTTTCTGTTGTTGACAGGAAGATGTCTGGCGTAACGACTCTCCTTTCTGTTTTGTGTCACATCTTTTCACCACGTACTCAATAGCTTATTCTCAGTTTCCCAAAATGGCTTCAACAGTTTGCTTTACCCTTTAACAAAATCTGATAATCTCTGCTGTCAATGACCCCTGTTATCAAGGTGCCCCATGCAGACTCCTCAAAAGCAAAAGGGCTCAATTCCCTCTCCAAGGTCCTGAAGCCACACATCAGTCTCTCCTGTCACTGGTGCTCCCTATCCAGCCTCTTCTTGATGGGAGATGAATCTGAATCATCTTTGTGAGCAGAGCAGGGAGAGGAGAGCTGAACTCAGGTTGGAAAGTGTCATAGCTACCCATGGCAGCTATAAGGCTAAAGAAAGTGTTTGTTTTGTTTTGTTTTGACTTTGCTCTCAAATAATCAGTTATCAAAGAAGAAAAGGCAAGGGAGTGTGAAGCGTGTTCATGTTTATTTGGTTACTGTCATGCATCTCTGACAGTTGGGAGCAAATCCTCTGCCAGGTTATGTCACCTTCTAGCCAAGCTTGCTTTCATCTCTGTGTGCTGTATTTAATGCAAGGCATAACAATAAAATGGATTAAATTTTCTACATAGTTTGTACCCATAGCAAACCTCGACATCCCATATTTCCCCATATGCCTCTGACTCCTGGATCTTATCTATCTCTATAGATTCTCAAGGACTTCTCCACCTTCTTTGGGAAGCCTTCCAATCACTCAGTTGTAGCTCCTTTAATTAGCTCTGCCACGGTGAGCAATGAGGAAAGAGGTACTCTGACAGATCCTCATTTTGGAGAACTAATGTTGGGTCTCCACTGAGCACACCACCCAACATGTTCCTGAGCATTTGGAGAACTAATGTTGGGTCTCCCACTGAGCACACCACCCAACATGTTCCTGGGCACTTGGAGAACTAATGTTGGGTCTCCACTGAGCACACCACCCAATGTGTTCCTGAGCACTTGGAGAACTAATGTTGGGTCTCCACTGAGCACACCACCCAACATGTTCCTGGGCACTTGGAGAACTAATGTTGGGTCTCCACTGAGCACACCACCCAATGTGTTCCTGAGCACTTGGAGAACTAATGTTGGGTCTCCACTGAGCACACCACCCAATGTGTTCCTGAGTATTTACACTTCAGTCTTTTCCATCATCCTTACCCTGATGTCATTTTCTCATTCTCACTACTGCTTCCAAGCCTTTAACCTATATTTAAGCATTCAGTAATTGTATTCAAACTGCAATCTTCAATCTTGACTCCTTTCAGTCATGAGAACATTATGATTTGGATTTTCTTGATTGAAAATACTCAAGGGTCTTGAACATTAAAGGTCCTGTTGGCTCATTCCCACCTCAACCCTTCTTAAGACAGACAAAAGAGAGAACATAACTTTTTGCAGGAATAGAGAGGGACATCTTTGCCTGCATGTCAAGGAAGACTATAAATACCACCTTTCAGGAGACCAGAAAGCACAGGTACAAGTATATGCAGAGGTCACAAGTTAGAAGGTATCAGGATCTAGACTTTTCTAGATTTACAGCCCCAAGTTTAAGGGTAGTCCTTCTTGGGTGTACTTTCTAGAACTAAATAGCCTGGAATATACAGAAATGGGCAGAAACAATCTCCAAAATGTTTCTTCCAAGAGTAGATCCAAGCTTGAGGGAACTAATTTGTCATCTGCAATACTTTTCATCCCATTTCCTTTACTTTTAATTATGACTTTCAATGCCCAGATGTGGGATTTTGCACCTGAGTTCCCCAAAATCACTCCATAAGTTCCTGTCTTGCACTGTGCCCATAGAGAGAATGACTGTATGAGGAGAGTCTTAATTAGATGAGTGGATAAGGGTCTCTGATAATCCAATAATAACCATGATGACAGTTATAGCCACTGACATACTCAGCTCTTCCATGGACCAGCCACTGTGCCACAGTCTCATTTTTTTTAGACAAGAAAATCAAGGCTTACAAGTTTGTTTTCTCATAGCTGTCCAAGATGCTTGGTATAAATATTCAGGGGTTCATGGTTGGCTTAAGACTGTGAGCCCACTCACTGTGTGAACAGTCATGCATTGAGCACATGTTCACTTGTCTGCAGCAAAACCTGGGTGCTTTAAAAGATTCTCTCAGGAGGTATGCACAGAGTAGGAGGGACCCTTTCTGGCCTAATGCAGGGCATACCATGTCAGATTGCATGTGGCATCTCTAGGACAGCATCATCTCACTGTTGACATCCTTAGAACCTACCCCCCCACAGATCTTTAAGGATTCAGACTTGGTTACAACAGTGCAGATTAGCAAGATCTGGCTTCCCTGTTCCTTGTATGGGCGTGGAACTCATTTAGAAGTTCTGAGACCATGAGATTGACCTTATTAAGATTCCTGATAAAGGCATTAGCTTTCAGAGCTTACCTGTCTTCAACACATTTTGTCTTTGATGACTTAAGTGAACTCTTATTTCCAGCTTGATGGATACAAATAAACTCACTGGCTTTCTGCCACCCACCTTGTCTTTCCACTCTTAAACAAAGTCACCTGACCAAAATCACATTAAGAAGCAGGGAGAACCAATCTAAAGATTAGAACACTTGGGCTGGCCCCATGGCTCTAGAGGGATCAAGTTTAATACCTTGAGATCCCCATGACACCCATGTTACATGTGACTGAGCCAGTCCCTTGGGCACATACTTCAAGACATTGGAGACCCATCTTCATAACCCCAGACTCACCATGATCCCTCTTCAGCCCAGAAGAAAAATCACAGCTCAACACTTTTTCTTTCAAAGGAGTGAATTCCCCTAGTCTTTTAAACAGAATATGTTCATCAGTAGTAACCGTGGCAACAGATCAGACAGGCTTGAAAGCCTGTCTGTATGTAATTAAGAAAAATGAGGGAGCAGCCATGAGAGCGGGGAGCCCAGACAGGGAGACCGTGTTGCTGAGCTTAGCCAGGCAGTTGAGGGGGACTTGTGCTGATTAGGGCAGCAGATTTTCTTCCTATCTTTTGACCTTCCTCTCTGCTCCCCTTTATAACATTTAGGTCTCCTTCCTGGGGATGTTGCTGGAAGCTAACATTCTGAATGAACAGTCCTAGCAAATTGTTGGGCCCCCAATCCAGGAGAAACACCTAAATGATTAGAAAGTGGTCCTAGTACCTTCCTCTAGTGAGATTTATGCGTGGGTCTAGACCTGCTCTGGCTGATCTGTTCATCCAGGCATGAGAGCCTGGGCAGCCTGTCTTCAGGAATGTGCCTGTCTCATTAAGATGCTGGAGCCCAGACACCTGGGACCGTCTTCATTTTTACCACCAAACCCTGAAGCACTAGGTTGCCTGACCCAGAGCAGACCTCATGGGAATAAGGGACAGAGCTCAACATTGTCCCTGGCATCTGAGCCCAGGGCTGTTTTATCTCATAGCACTTATTCTTATCTGAAACCATCCCATTTATCCCCAGGTTTACTTCTGTTCTGTCAGATTTCCATCTCCAGAGATAAATACCAGTTCCATCAGAGGAAAAGTCTGCCTGCTTCGTTTCTTACTCCCCTTTGCCTCCTAAGTGGCTGGGAAAGTCCAGAGACTTTTTGTTATGGTAGTGAAAGAATGGATGAGTAAATGAATAATAAATGGACTCCCAGTCACTCTTATGGCCCGAACTTGAGCCATTTTCATGAGAAGGCCCTGGTTCCCAATCTGTGAAGTAAACAAGACATACCTCACCAGTGAGGAGGCTGGGGGAGGATTTATATCAGGCATGCCTCCTTCTCTTAGAACTCTCTGCTCCATTCTCAGGAAAGGCTCTGGGTATCTGGGAAAGCTTACTTAAAAGAAAATGTTAAGATTTATTCACCCCTGGCTCCACAACCATGCCCTCCTCCTGCCCTGCTCAGCCCTACGGGGATGATTACTGTGAAAAGCACACATGAATCAGAATGGAGCAGCCATATTTTATGTGAAAATTGTTCCTAAATATATAAGAGGAAAAGTCCCTTCTTGCTGACATCCTTTCTGGGCACTTGGATCAATGGGAAGTAGCATCCACCAAGGCAAGGTGGGTCTACCAAGCTGCCCTAGATTGCAGATGAAGAAGAATGGTTAGAGTCAACTCTTCATTCCCTACTTTATCTCATCAAAGCCTCTGCTAATTATGGCCACTTTATGGTGTCTTGACTGCTGCTGAGGTCAAAGTCTATTTGAGGCACTTTTATCTGCCCACAGAAAGCCATCCCATCTTGTAACTGGAGGTTTCTCCCCTGCCTTCCAGTTCCTGAATAACCACTCTGAGGCTTAATAGTAATTACAAACTGTTTGGCCTATTAGCTCAGGCTTATTATTAACTAGCTCTTGCAGCATACATTAACCCATTTCTATTATTCTATATTTTACCATGAGGCTCGTGGCTTGTTACCTCACATCTTGCTTATCTGGTGGCTGCTGGTGTCCTTCTGACTCTGCCCTTTTCCTCTCAATGTCTCTGTTTGCATTTCCCACCTGGCTCTATTCCACCTAACTATTGGCCAGATCAGCTTCTTTATTTAACCAATGGTTAAATAAACATATTCACAACATACAGAGAGATATCCCACATTACTATCTCACAGGAGGGGGTGGACATATGAGACCTTCAGGCGTGCATACAGAAAGCAAGGTGAGAAGAGTGTGCTTGACCATTGGGTACTGGCAAAGGACAGGCCAAGTGTTGTGTGGTCTTGACCCATTCAGATGAGCCAGGTACCTCCTCATCAGGAGACCACAGTATGGTGACAATGACACAGAGAGACCTTCACTGTGCAGTGGTACAATCAGGGTACCGTGAGAAATGAGTCTGTGGGAGACCAAGAAGGGACTGCATGACTGACAGACATTGGGGACAGTTCCTCAAGTCTCTAAGGATGAGCTGGAGTTCTTGAAGTAGGTAGAGGTAAAATAAGTCCCGGGAGAACATAGAACATCATGTACAGTCATGGGAGGGCCAGGAGAGTTTCTGGAACATGGGAAGTCATAAGAACATTACATTCTAAAAGGCTGCACTGTGAGAAACAAGGGTAAAGGTCTGAGGAGATGGGCTCCTCAGAAGAAGACCCCAGGAAAGTGACTATATCACATGGAAAGCAGAGTGGCCATTCTGGGCAAGTGAAGGTACAGCACTTTGAGCAGAGGAACATGATGGCCCTGTGTGCATTTTAGATTTTCTACTCTGGTAGGAAGAGAATGGATGAGAGAGGTGCAGAAGAAATGCAGGAGACTTGAGACACCCTTTGGAGAGGCAGGAGGATTGCTGAGGCCTGCCTGGGGCTATTCTGAGGCTGTGGGGAGACAGAGAGAAGGAAGTAAGGAAGCGGCCCTGATAGGTCAATGAGCACCCATGTGTTGGAGATGATTCCTAGGGACTAAACTGGGTGTCAGGAACACAGGGATTAGGATGGGTGGTAGTTGTCTGAGTTGTAGCCCCTGAATTTGACAAGTAAAGGAGAAGGGAACACAGTCATAGGAGGGGGGAAGTCGCTGGGGAGCAGGTGGCTGAGCGCAGAGAAAGGAGGGACAGTTACTCTGGAAAAGCTCATCTAGTGCAGTGTGCATCGATGCCAGGGGTATTGTTTGGTTTGCAAAAATGAAGACTTCTGCAAGTTGACACTTGGAACCTGGAGTCAGAGGACAGGATGAAGTTGAAGTTCAGACTTCTCTAAAAGAGACAGGCTCTGAAAAGTGTGAGGGCTAGACTGTTACTCTCATGATCAAGCCTCAGCCTTTTACAGGAGGCTGTTTTCTGAAAGGTAGCCTGGGAACCCCCGGGGATGCTCTGATGCAACATCTTTTTGAGAGATTTACTCCACACCTAGCACAGAGCACCCACTCGGAGGATGTGTTTCTTGAGAGTGCAACAAGAGTTGCCTTATGGCTGAGGCCAGCCCGTCTGCTATGAAAGTGGGTGGGCATTGATCAGTGGGAGCTTGTGGGCTGAGTCCCCCTGGCCTGGAGCAAGCAAAGATGTTCAAGACATGCATGGGCCAAAATGGGCTTTCACCAGCTGTACAGCGCAGCAAGGCTGTCCTGGCTTGGTGAGAGCACATCCCGGACAGGGCTAGCTTCTCCCTGTGCTAGTTCTGTGCTGACTTGAAGTGAACGGATGTGTATCTCTGGAGAGATGAGTGGAGAATTCTTGAACATTAGCAAAGCTTCAGTAAAAAGGCTTCATGAATTCAGCCCCGTCACAAGTGTGCACGAATGCCATGCTTTAGCTCAGGCCTAATGGGCTTTATATAGTACAGTACCGATTTTCTTTCACGTTTTAATAGAATTTGGTTTAATATTTGCTTTCTGCTCTAGCTGCTCGCCGTAGAGCAGCTCGCTGTTGACTGATTCAACACAGAATCCTTCCCTGGTGCCCTCCGACCTTGTTGTGATTCCCTCATTTTGTGTGTTGGCAATTGATTCCTGTCTCCAGCATGAACCACTTTACACGTGTCTTGGTTCAGCTGGTGATGGTCACATGTGTGGATTCTGAATGCATTACTACTGGGAACGGCTGTTCTAGCCGACCTGCTGTCCAGAAGGGGAGCTTCCGGGCAGGATTCATTTCCATCCGTTAAACATTGACAATATGCAAGGTTCAGGCTTAGAAACTTGATGCTATGATCAATCCTGTTTGGTAGGAAGGAGGTTCTCCAGCATAATCTGAAAATGTCGACGTGGTGGTCATTAATTCAGCAGCGTTTCACTTTCCTACAGTGCACACGGCTCAGAGTTATGTAGCGAGGCATTTTCACCATTTGAATCATGAGTAGCCATGAGCATCCCAGCAAGGCTGCTTGGTTCGGGGGGAAGCAGGTGCTAAGAGCAGGTCCCTGCTTAGGGACATGAACTTTGTAAATAGTCTGGGCATCCATTCTGACTGGTTCCTGTAGACCACATGCCCGATGAATAACTAGATTCCTATGTTAGCTTTAGTCTCCCTAACCATTTGAGATGATTTGCTGCATCTTTCCTGGTAGGATTTCTTGGAGGGAGGGGCAGGTAAATAAGCCATGCATATAAAGCAGCTAGCTGGCTACTCCAAAACATACACTTTTGCTTTCTTGTGTCATTCAGTCAAAGATGGTGGCTATATGAAGTCCTCCCCCAATTGCTGCCTCTTGTCTACAGCCATCAATCTGGCACAGTGTGGCTACTCATCCCTGCAGCTGCTCTGACAGCCTTTCCTATAGAGACACAGCCCTAAGCCATGCATATGAATACTAAATTATGTGGAATTTTGTCTAGGATTCTAGGGTCTGTAGGGGTTTGGGGAAGGGCTGCTCATATATCATTGAGCTCTGTTCCAAAGAAGAAAAGGTAATAAGTTCAGTAACTGTCTTAGATACATATATAGTAACTCTAAGCATTCATGGAGGCTGGGGCTTGGTCCTAAAAACAAAAATTCTTGAACTTGCCAGGTGGTAGTGGCACATGCCTTTAATGCCAGCACTCAGGACCCAGAGGCAGGCGAACCTCTGTGAGTTCAAGGCCAGCCTGGGCTACAGAGCGAGTTTCAGGACAGCTAGGGCTGTTATATAGAGAAACCTTGTATCAAAAAACAAAACAAAACAAGCAAACAAACAAATAAAAGACTTGAACTCCCATCTCTAAATGTTTCTCTCCTTTGGCACACCTGATCAAAAGAAAACAAGTCAGAGTAGGAAAAATGAAAAGAGAATCGGGGACAGGTTGTCGTCTTTGTCTGTCTTATTTTACCTCTATGACGGTTTTGAGCATGAAGCCTTGGGGTTGAGGAAAAGAGTGTATAATGATGCTGAGGTTGGGCGGGCACCCAAGGCAGTCTCAAGAGTTGCTGAGCAAGGAGCTGTCTTCTCAGCCTCACCGAACCTTTCTTTGTCTCCCTGCAGGTGTTCCATCAGGTCCCCGAAATGTCATCTCCATAGTCAATGAGACATCTATCATCCTGGAGTGGCACCCTCCAAGAGAGACCGGTGGGCGGGACGATGTGACCTACAACATCATCTGCAAGAAGTGCCGAGCAGACCGCCGGAGCTGCTCCCGCTGTGATGACAATGTGGAGTTTGTACCCAGGCAGCTGGGCCTGACTGAGTGTCGTGTCTCCATCAGTAGCCTATGGGCCCACACCCCCTACACCTTTGATATCCAGGCCATCAATGGAGTCTCTAGCAAGAGTCCCTTTCCCCCACAACATGTCTCCGTCAACATCACCACAAACCAGGCTGGTGAGTCTGGAGGATTTTGTGTGTATGTCTGTCTGTGTGGCTGCCTTTTCATCCATCTCTATGTAGGGTCATAGCCAAAGCCACCCCATCCCGCCAACCTGCCTTCAGGCCTCCTTATAGGAGTAAAGGAGTTAGATGACAGATGCTGTCACTGTGGAGGAAACTGATGTCATCTTTCAACCTCAAAAGTGAGCTGGAAACTAGGGGATTTTGTGCCCAGCATCAGAGCAAATATGTGTGTCTAAGCTGGAGAGGGGTCTGGTATTCTGCATCCAGTCAGGCCTTAGTAAGGGTTACTGGGCAAATGGATGGAGGGATGATAGTTAGATGGTGTATGGATACATGGATGTCAAGAGAATGGATGGGTGATCGATGGCTGTACAGATAGAAAGGTGGGTGGTTGGATAGAGGAATGAGTGGTGGGGGCATTACACATCTTAGAGAGAGCTGGAACACCGATGGTGCTTTCGTAGAAAAGCCAATGAAACGAACTTCATTTTCTATTACATTCTTGTTTCTCCAGAGTGCAGCCTTCCCGGGTGCATGCTACAGTGCTACAGAGTCCTCAGATAGACAATAATGGCAGACACCTGGGACCCTGAGTAGCTCTGCAGCATGTGCAGATCAGAGCACATCTTTCTGTCTCTGTTTATTTCTTACTCTCCCCATCCTTCCCCATTATTGCTTTCTACACCTTGTAGAGCCATCCATCTCCTTTTATATCTGTTTAGCCAGTCCTTTCATGCACTAGCTCGTTTATTTACTCATTCATTATTAAGAGATAGTTATTTAGCACCCACTTTATACCATGCTGTGGATTTGGATGCCATGAGAGATACAGTGATCCTTAGACACAGTTGTTCGTCCCATGGAGCTCATTTATGGGATAATTTACAAGGCACTGACCTAAAGCGCGGAGTTGTAAGGTGCCGTGTTCTAAGCATAGCGTGCTATACACTAGCAGTAAATAATAAGTAATTAAATTGAAAGAAGTGCTTGTCCCCTGTGTGGGGGAACAAGACACAGAGGGCAAGTGAATATCACATCTATAGGTGACAGGGGTCATCAACAGTGAACAATGATCTTATTTGTAATTATAGATTTTTAATAAAATTATAAGGATAACTTATTAAGAATAGCAGAAACTAAGTATCTTTCTTTGCTTTCTTTCTTGTTCCATATCCCCTTTCTTGACCTCCTTTCCCCCCCCATCCTGTTCTATTCTTAAACATCCCATCCTCAAACTTGTTCAACTCCTTTTAACATCAGGCATTTTTGATGGCAGATGATTCTTGGGTTAACGCTGTCAGAACTGAGAAGAAAAGAAAGTGTTATGGGAAAACATGGCTATCCAGATGGCTGTGCTGGGGTGTGTGTGTGTGTGTGCGCGCGTGTGTGCATGTGGGGCGTGTGTGTGTTCATGTGGTGTGTTTGTATGTATGTGTATGATCACGTGTTTGTATGCAGAAATGTATGGTGAGAAAATAAGAATGGAAGTGTAGAAACCTCCAACTGGTGACCATAGCCCGGTGCCATGAAGACAAAGGTTGGGCCAGTCTGTCTTTCCCAGAAAATGGAATGGCATTTTCTGCATTATTGCTGAGCATGTAACATGGGCAGACTTTGTTAGCAAGTATTTCCCTTGGAGAGTTAAGGCAGGAAACTGGCTGAAATAGTTTTGTGTCCCAGCTTCTGGGAATAACGATCCTGCCAGGCTGTCATGTTACTCTGGGCTTGGCTGTCTTTTTTCTCTCTCTAAGCATGTGCGAATAAACCTGCCACTTATATCGGTTTGCTTTTATTTCTTCCCCTCCCTTCCCTTCCCCTGCTATTCCCGAACCTGCCCATCTGCTTGTCTTGCCATCTGTACCTTCCCGGGCTTCAGTGGAGCAGAGGGACCAGGGCTCCTAAAAGGGGCCCTGAATTACCAACATTCAAAATATTTATTTTTATCCCCACTCATTTACGCCTTGCAAACACATCTCTCGTTCTCTTTATTCTCTAACAGATCCTTTATTCCTAACCTTCCCCTATTTTTTACTTCATTATAACCTTCCAATATAGAATTCTTTGATAATTCTGGAACTTTGAAAGTTTATAATCGGCAAGAGAATGATGCAATAGCTTCTCGGTAGCATGTGTTTCCTCTAAAGCAGTATCAGATTGGCTAGTGGCTCCTAGGCTGTGTGCTATGTAACATTCAGGAATAGTGTCTATTTGGTGACTTTGTACATAAGTGCAAGTCATCTTCAGCCAGTGGCATTGTTTTTTATTTTTTTAAAGGTAGGAATGACCAAAATGAAGACTCGACCCCATGCCTCTGCAAGAACAATTTAGAAATGTGAGCGGCTTACCATGTGTGCATCTTACCATAGGGAGGAGACTAATAGCAGGCGTCCTGAAAACTCAATGTGGGGAATGAAGTGGGTGGACCCGTGTGTAACCACAAGTCATAATGAGTCTAACCTTCTCGGGACACCATTAAGTACATCTAGAGTTGGAGATGGGTAGGATGGCCTTCCCC
>LOJH01052951.1:262-12526 GCA_001685095.1 Ellobius talpinus
GAAAAATGGAGGGGTGTCCTCAGGGCAAGACAGCATCAGGATAAATCTGCTACTTGTGAAAAGAAAAGGCCTGAGAAAATGTATGTCCTAAAAAGCATTATCAAACCAAAGCTGTGGCAAATGTGATTCAAGAAAGGGAAAGGCGTCATCCCAAGTGGGCAGCTGAACTTGACAACATTGGCCACGTGGTTCTGAATTGGCAGCATTGGCGATGTGGTTCTGAATTGGCAGCATTGGCTATGTGGTTCTGAATTGGCAGCATTGGCTATGTGGTTCTGATTGGCAGCATTGGCTATGCGGTTCTGAATGGGCAGCATTGTTTATGTGGTTCTGAATTGGCAGCATTGGCTATGTAGTTCTGAATTGGCAGCATGGTGGCTATGTGGTTCTGAATTGGCAGCATTGGCTATGTGGT
Source organism: Ellobius talpinus (assembly GCA_001685095.1). Taxonomy (NCBI): domain Eukaryota; kingdom Metazoa; phylum Chordata; class Mammalia; order Rodentia; family Cricetidae; genus Ellobius; species Ellobius talpinus. The sequence continues at coordinate 678 of LOJH01052951.1, forward strand.
TCTGAATTGGCAGCATTGGTTATGTGGTTCTGAATTGGCAGCATTGGCTATGTGGTTCTGAATGGGCAACATTGGCTATGTGGTTCTGAATTGGCAGCATTGGTTATGAGGTTCTGAATTGGCAGCATTGGCTATGTGGTTCTGAATTGGCAGCATTGGGTATGTGGTTCTGAATTAACTGCATTGTTTATTTGGTTCTGAATTGGCAGTATTGTTTATGTGGTTCCGATTTTAGACTCAAGAAGGATAAACAAAGAAAGGGCATATAGAATCTTCCTCTGCCTTTAAGCTAAGCTTCTGAGGCCAGGTGTGTGGCAAGGGAGTCCTTGCACAGAGGTCCTGAGAGGCCATTGCATGAAGCTGTGAAAGTGAATCCTGGATTGCAATGGAGACCTCGGGATTTGGGAATGTCAGTCATGGGACAACTGCCAAGGAGAACTTCTAACAGAGAATGGAACCAGCCTGCAAGAGAGAAGTGTGTTGTAGTCCGCAAAGCCAGAAGGGTGAAGCTCTCTTAGCCCTCTGATCAGATGTGGAGCTCCAGGATTTGGAGTCTGCTTTGCTAGGTTTTGATCTTGCTTTTGTATTGTATTTCCCACAATGCCCCTTTCTCTCTTTTGGCATGATAGTGTATATTCTATGACATTGTATATTGGAAGTATAGAATTCACATTTTGCTTTTATAAGAAGTTACATTTAAGATATTGCCTTGGCTCTCAGAAGAGACTTTGAAACTCTGTTGAGACTGCAAAAGACTATGAAGATTTAGAAAGTTTAACTAAATACATTTTGCTTTATGATATTATGATATGGTCATGAGTCTGTGGGGGCCAAGGAGTGGAATATGTGTGGTCCCCATTTGGTGAAACTGTTTGGGAAGTATAGGAGATGTTGAGGAGGTGTGTCTCTAGACATAGACTTTGAGGTTTCAAAAGCCCACATCACTCCCAGTTATCTCTCCGCCTTGTGCTTGCGGATCAAGACACAAGCTCTTCGGTACTACTCCAGAGCCATGCCTACATGCTTTCTGCCGTACTCTCTGTGATGCTGGTCATGACTCCAACCCTCTGTAACTGTTAGGGCCAAAGAAACTCTTTCTTCTATAAGTTGCTTTTGCCATGGTGTCTTAGCATAGCTCGAAAAGTACCTAAGACAGGATGACCGTAAAAGACATTCTTCTGGGGGAATTCCTATTTGGCTGCATCTCAGGTATTTTGTTTTAAAATTTAAAATTATATTGATCTATTTACTATGTGTACTGTGCGTGTGTGTGTCTGTGTGTGTCTGTGTGTGTCTGTGTGTGTATGTGTGTGTCTGTGTGTATGTGTGTCTGTGTATGTGTGTGTATGTGTGTGTGTCTGTGTGTGTGTGTCTGTGTGTATGTGTGTGTGTGTCTGTGTGTGTGTCTCTGTGTGTGTGTCTGTGTGTGTGTTTGTATGTGTGCCATGGTACAGAGCATGATGTGTAGAAACTGTTTCCCTCTTTCTACTGTGTGGCTCCTGGGGACTAGGCTCAGGTCATCAAGCTCGGAAGCAACCACCTTTTCCTGGGAGCCATCTCTCCAGCTCTGCTTGATGTTTGCTTTAATGTCAATTCTGAGAAGCCTGGATTCCACAGAATCCTAGCTTCTATTTAGGTTGAAGGAAGGTGTTTGATGCATCAGGATGCTATTTCTCTAGAGTCACTGTCATAATGGTTAGTGAGGTAGGTGGGCCCTGCCAGCTGCTCCTTTGATTTAGTTGATGAGGATGGTTTTGCCAGCCTTTCTACCCTGGAACTCCAGGGGAACATGAGATGGGGGCTGAGCTTTTGCTCAGTTCCATGTATCAGTTCTCCTGTTCCCCTTATGTGATTTTCTGCAGTTGATGCAATCCTAGACACAATGTGTGTGGCTTGCGTGACATAGATCCTGAACATGAACCAGCTATTTTTATCTAGCACCCAAATAAAAGGTGATCCGATTTGAAACTGGAGGAAAACATGACTGTTGAATGGCATAGGGAACACTCCATGACTTTACATCCTTCTGAGATGCTTTGTGTGTGTGCAAAAGTACAAGTGTGTGGGTTTGTGTGCACGTGGAGGCCAGAGGCAGAGAGATGAGGTTTTCCTCAGTTGCTTTTCTACCTATGTTCTTGAGGTGGATCTTCCTCTGAATCCAGAGCTCACTGATTGGCCAAAGGAGGCTGGCCAGCATCCCCAGAATACTCCTTAGTGCTGGGACTACAGACATGCCCCACTGTGCCTGGCATCTTATGCAGGTGCCGAAAGCTGAACTTAAGTTCTCATGTTTCCGCAGCAAGCATTTTAGCAAATGAACTTGAAGTTCTAGCTAGAACAATAAGGCAACAAGAGGAGATCAAGGGGATACAAATTGGAAAGGAAGAAGTCAAACTTTCACTATTTGCAGATGATATGATAGTATACATAAATGACCTCAAAAATTTTACCAGGAAACTTCTACAGCTGATAAACACCTTCAGTAATGTGGCAGAATACAAGAATAACTAAAACCAAAAATCAGCAGCCCTCCTATATACAAATGATAAATAGACTGAGAAAGAAATCAGGGAAACATCAACCTTCACAATAGCCATAAATAACATAAAATATCATGGGGTAACACTAACCAAACAAGGGAAAGACCTGTATGACAAGAACTTTAAGTCTTTGAAGGAAGAAGTTGAAGAAGATATCAGAAAATGGAAAGATCTCCCATGCTCTTGGATAGGTAGAACAAAATGGTAATCTTACCAAAAGCAATCTACAGATTCAACGCAATCCTCTTCAAAGTCCCAGCATAATTTTCCACAGGGTTGACTTCTTGACAGAAGAGATGTGTAACCTGTTTTCCTCCCAGAAGGCAGGGAATGGATGTAGTTAACATCTGTCAACTACAGATGATCTGTGCTGTCTGTAGAGCCAGGTCTCACCTGAATCTCTCAGACTAATATTTATCCCAGTCTTCCTCTCTAGACCTTTGTCTGGAGCATTGTTTCTCAGTCAAAAGAACCCATCCTGGGACATGGGAGATGTCTTGTATGCTTTATAGCTTGGTGACCTATGTGAGACCACACAAGAACCTCCTCCAGGCCCTTAAGCCATAGAGCCCATATTTATAAAGAGGTCCCATATATTTTGTGAAAGACTTTTGATGTAGTCATGCCTTAAGCTTTATTGCGTACACAGGATTGAGATGATTGTTACCAAGAAACTATTTCTGAAATTGTACTGTACTTAAATATGTCTAAAATAAACTGCCTGGTATTGAACCCTAGAAGTTTGAACCAGCACTGGCTACTAAGTTGTAGTAAACCAGATTTCCTTCTTAATGACAGAGATTGACCCTCAGCCGGCTGTGGCGTGCCACACTCTGCCGGCTGTGGTGCAACACTCTGCTGGCTGTGGTATGCGACACTCTGCTGGCTGTGGTGTGCGACACTCTCCTGGCTGTGGCATGCGACACTCTGATGGCTGTGGCATGCGACACTCTCCTGGCTGTGGCATGTGACACCCTCCTGGCTGTGACATGCGACACTCTGATGTCTGTGGCGTGCAACACTCTGATGTCTGTGGCATGTGACACTCTCCTGGCTGTGGCGTGTGACACTCTCCTGGCTGTGGTGTGACACTCTGATGTCTGTGGCATGCGACACTCTGCAAGCTGTGGCGTGCGACACTCTGCTGGCTGTGGCGTGCGACACTCTCCTGGCTGTGGTGTGCGACACTCTCCTGGCTGTGGCATGCGACACTCTCCTGGCTGTGGTGTGACACTCTCCTGGCCGTGGCGTGTGACACTCTGATGGCTGTGGCGTGCGACACTCTCCTGGCCGTGGCGTGAGACACTCTGATGGCTGTGGCGTGCAACACTCTCCTTGCTGTGACGTGCGATACTCTGATGGCTGTGGCGTGCGACACTCTGCTGGCTGTGGTGTGTGACACTCTCCTGGCTGTGGTGTGCGACACTCACCTGGCCGTGGCGTGAGACACTCTGATGGCTGTGGCATGCGACACTCTCCTGGCTGTGGCGTGCGACACTCTCTTTGCTGTGACGTGTGACACTCTGCTGGCTGTGACGTGTGACACTCTGATGTCTGTGGCATGCGACACTCTGCAGGCTGTGGTGTGCAACACTCTCCTGGCTGTGGCATGCGACACTCTGATGGCTGTGGTGTGCGACACTCTGATGTCTGTGGCGTGAGACACTCTGATGGCTGTGGTGTGTGACACTCTGCTGGCTGTGGTGTGCGACACTCTCCTGGCCGTGGCGTGAGACACTCTCCTTGCTGTGGCATGTGACACTCTGCCAGCTGCAGCATGTGCAGAGACCCCCAGAAGACAGAGAGTAGAAGTTTGTGAGGAGCTGAGGAAGGGGAAATCATCTGGAATTTGGTCTAAGCTGTTTCCATACCTCCAGACCATACACAGTGAACCCCAACCTAACAATGGATAAACACATTGGAACCTGCCGAGAATGTTCTTTAACAAGTGGTCTACCGCAGCAGCAGAGCTCCAGGCCGTCACAGACACCAACCCATCACACCACACTGTGCTAAAGTAAGACAAAGCCAGCCAGGCTCGTGTGCCATTTTCTTGTGCTGTCTGGGTACTGATGCTGGGTGGAGCTCTCCTGATGCTGCCTGATTCACGAGTCCTTTGCTCAAATTTTCTCTGCTAAATGTAGTTTGTCTGACATTTCGTTACTAGTAGTAGTATTACTAAATATTTTAACACATGGGAGAGTCATCCCAGGCAGAAGGAACATTGCACAGAATAGCATGAAATTTAAAAAAAATCTGGATTTATCTTGGAAATGCCCTGTCATTTGCTGTGGGTGGTGGTGACAAGTACCATTGCTTTCTACTGTCATATGCTGTACCCAGAAGTCTGAGTTTTATCTCACAAATCTTGTTTTGGAACAAAATGGGAGCAACATGATGTTCCAAATTAACTTTAGAGTTCAGTTCAAGAACCTGGGAATGTGGACGCGATGATTTTAATGAAAGCTTCTTTATTGGCACATGAGCTGTGCACACTGCTAGGTTTCAGTGTGGTATATCCACGCACGAGTACAACGCATACCTCTTTATTGGCTCGTGAACTGTGCACACTGTTAGGTCTCAGAGTGGTATATCCAAGGGCGAGTGCAGCCCACACCACTCAACACTTCCAAGTCTCTGGTAATCTTTATTCTACTCTCAGGTCATTCAGCTTTAGCTTCCATTTATACAAGAGAACGTGCAGCACCTGATGAGATGATCTGGAAGGTTCTACCCTTCTCCAGGTCCCAGATGTTTTCAAAGTCCTTTCCCTTTTAGGAAGCCCAGAAATGGATGGAGCGCTTTCCCATTGGCAGAGCTGCAGAGACAGATTTAGCTGTCTACCTCTGGAAATTCCCAGTGACTGGCCTGGGTATCCGGCATCTGTTTACTTCATTTACTTACGCACTTGAAAAACAATATCCAGGGCTTTCTCTGTGATGTATGATGGTAGATTTTTGTGGGTAAAAAGACAAATAAGAGGCAGGCAGAAGACAGCTGCCAGTGGCCTGCCCACGGCACAGTGGCCTACCACTATGATAAGTAAATATGTGGTGAAGAAATGGGAGTGAGAGAGGAGTGGAGGGGTTCATGTGCTGTGGAAAGAGACACGACTGAACTGGAGATGCCATGGCAGTGAGGAGCAGGCTGTTAATGGACAGGAAGAAGCTCAACTCACAGGGGAAACAACAGGTGTGTAGGCTCAGCAGGGGCCAGCTCGTTGTATTTCTAATGTATGTAACTTAAGTGTTTGTTGTTATGTCCAGGAGTTCACGGAAGTCCCTAGACTGAACTGCAGGGGCTTGAATTCCTTGCTTAGCATACTGCATAATAAGTAGCTCTCACTGTTACTTGCTTATTGGCAACTGGGATCCTGCTTCCTGGAAAACTAAATGACTGCGCAGTGACTTAACGCACAATCTTAGCCTTGTTACACAAAGCTAGCAGTGATCTTGGCATCTTGAGTGCCCTTGTTGGTGGCCACAACAACTGGACTTTCCTCCTTGTGGTGGTTTAAGAATAACACCCATAGTTTCATACATTTGTAGCTTCCTCATCAGGGAGTGGCACTACTTGAGAAGGATTAGGAAGTGTGGCCTTGTTGGAGGAAGTGTGTCCCTGGGTGGACTTTGAGGTTTCAAAAGTCCAAGCCAGCCCCAGTGTCTCTCTCTTTCTGCAGCCTGAAGATCTAGATGTAGAACTCACAGCTACTTTCTAGTGCCATGTCTGCCTACATGACATGAAGTTTCCCATCATGCTGATCATAGACCACACCTCTGAAATTATAGGCAAGCCCCAATTAGATGCTTTCTTTAATGAGTGTTGCCATGGTCATCATGGTGTCTCTTCAGAGCAATAGAATGCTGACTACAATATCCATTTGTCTATCTCCACTTGTAAGGTTTTAATGACCCGTACATTGGAATCAGTCACTTTTATTGTGGCAAGGGTTTACCTTGGCTCACAATCTGAAGGTACATAATCATGACAACATGGTGGCAGGTGGTTCCATGGCAGCAGGCAGATCTCCGTGGCAGTAGCATGAGCAGGTTACATCCTCATGTTTCCACAGATCAGGAAGCAGAGAGCAGGGCTTGTGGTGGTCTTAATGAGCATGGCCCCCACTCTTTCATAGTTTGAATGCTTGGTCTCCAGTTGCTGGAACTGTTTGGGAAGGACTAGGAGGCATGACCTCGTTGGAGGAGGTGTGCCACTGGGGGCTGGGCTTTGGGATTTCAAAAGTCCAAGCCATCTCCAGTTAGCTTTCTCTGCCTTATGTCTGTGGATCAGATAAAGCTCTCAGCAACTGCTCCACCACCATGGCTGCCTGCCCAAAGCCAGGTTCCATGCCAAGATAGTCGTGAACATTAAACTCTTGGAACTATAAAGCCCCAAATAAATGCTTATTACTTATAAAAAGTTGCCTTGGTCATGATATCTTATCACAGATTATAAAAATAACTTAAGCAGGCCTAAGAACTCCTGTCCCCTAGCAATCCATTTCCTCCAGGTAGACCCATTTCCAAAGGTTCTATGACCTCCCAGAGCAATGTCATTAGCTGGGGACTAAGCATTCAGACACATGAGCCCGTGGGAGAGACTTTACTTCCAAACCCTATCAGTACCTTTCCTTCTTCTTAACAACTAATTTTGTTTCTATTGGTCTTGATGTCTTGCATCGCTTGGATACAATAGATTTTTCTATAGGTCAATGTTGTCATCTCAATACTCCTTGTCCAAGACAGTGAAGGCTTGGTTAATAAACTCACCAATGTTACTAAATTGTAAGGATGCTCCTAAACCTAGGGTGAGATGAGACTTGGGGTTTATAAGGATTTTCTATGGTTGGAAAAGCAAGTTCCAAAATGACATCCTGAACAGGACAAAAATTTAAGTGTACATATTTAGTTTCAAAACTGTCAACTGTTTCATGTACAGACATGGGGAACCTTTTATTCACCCAATGAAAGCCATTTATGTGGGAAAGAGTCTCTCAGGCTTAGTTGAGCATAGGCTCAGAATGAGACACCTGAGTTCTGTATCCCCTAAGACGTTTGCAGAGCCATGGCCTGCGAGAGCAGGAGTTCAGTAAGCAGACTGAGGGGCCCTGTGAGCTCTGACTGGGCAGCTTGCCTGTGGAACTATGTTCTCTTCTGGGTCTGCCATCCAAGCGCAGAGAGCCCTGAGGAAGATAATGAAGAAGTGGAAACATGAAGAAAGGCGGGGGTGGGGGAATGTAGCTCTAGTTCCCCATAGAGCCATCGTGTGGGCAAGATGCAGCCCAGTACCTAGGCTGGAAGAACTTAGCTCACACAGAGAGGCAAAGCTGTCGGAGCTGTCGTATATGAGGAATCTTTGAGATGTCTAGAGTTTTCTTTATGCAGAAGGAGGATGAACCGTCTATCAGGAATGCTCTGAAAAGATTTCCTGTGAGCCGAAAGAAATTGGGGCAGATAAGCACTGCCTGGCCCTGTTGGTCCTGGGTTCTTTGGAGTCCATTCAGGCCTCACAGGAAGTGAAAGGCAAACAATGGGGTTTCTGCTGCAAAGATGAGAGCTGAGGTGGCTTGGCCAAGAGTTGCAGGGTTGGGCCAGGGGGCTGGGGGGGGAGAAGCTCAGGCTTCCTGCCTGACTCAGATCCAGGAAGAACTGTGTGGAAACCTGGGTTCTAGTTTATGCCTAATGTCGAAGTCTTGAACAAGACTAAGAAGGCCCAGGGAATCTTTGGAGACAGACTTGGCACCCCACGGCTCGGTTTTCTGAAAGTCAGGCTTCTACCAGTGCTTGCCTACTCCTGCACATCTGAATGGCCCAGAAGAATGGACGAGCTTCGTTTCCTCACTCCTAGGGAGAGGCTTGAGGGAGTTTGCCCAGGTTGGTCAGGCTTCACTTTTGAGCAATTTTGCCATCCTGTATGCCCTTCTGCCCTCAGGAGGCAGTCGACTGGGAAAAGGTACTTAGAAAAATGTTCAAGTTTAGTTGTCTCCCAGCAGGCACCGAAAGCTCAGCACACTGTGAAGATGGATTGCAGGACCTCACACAAGATGTGTGAGGCAGAGAGGCTGTGACGGGTTGTAGAGATGGCTGCTTCAGTGGGTGAAGACGGAGATGAGGATTCAACCCACACTAAAGACTCATTACATGTTTCCGGATATCTTCTTAGTGACTCAAATACCCAAGACTTTAACATTGTTTTCAAAGCACTTGGGAAGCAGAGGTAGGAGGATTATAACCTCAAGGTTAGTCTGGGCTATGTAGCAAGACCCTTTCTCAAAAAACCAAACTGCAACAAATGAAATGAAGCCAAAACCAAGCACAGTCTAACCAAATAGAACCCACCAAGCCCAAACCAGGCCGTGTTTCTGCCTGGGCAACCCTTGCTCTGCCTTAATGGTCCTTTAGTTTCTGCTGTGTAGATGGCATCGTTCATGGGGAAATCACTTGTGACTGCCTTCAGCCAGAGTCACCAGGCTGGGAGTCAACCTCTATGTTGAGTACAGGTGCATTAACCAGGCCTAGCCAGCCCTGTCTCTTCCAACATGGAGAGACTGAAGTGACATCAGAGAACCCCTCGTTCCCATTCTCTTCTCTGCCTCTGTTACTTTTTTCTAAGAAAACATCTCGCATTTGACTTCCAGCCCAGGCAGAACCCATTTACCTCTTCCACAAGACATCTACGGGTTGTCACCAGGCTGCAAATGAGCAGCTTCGATTGCTCAGGAAAAGATATTACAATTTTATCTCCTTGTACTGTTCAATAAAACATTAGTATCTCAGCATTTTTATTTAACAATAGGCAACCTTAGGCCAGTAATTATGCAACAATTATAATCATAAAAACTGTCCCCTGCTGCTCACCTAGAAACACGAATATATTAAACCAAGACTAACCATCTAAAAGGCAAGCAGCAAAGCCCCCTCATTTTTAATGTCCCTGCAGTGCACCATGGGAAGCTAATAATTCACCCTCTAATTAGTATCCCTTCTGCTGCTGTTGGCGCAAGGACAGACAAAGAGGGAGCGGCTTCGTTACAAACTCGCCTTGGTAATCTTTAAACGTCGGCATGCTCTGCGGGTTGGCTGAGTGGAGCTAGGCAAATGGGGTGTGCAATTAGAGACGGGCAGCACCTCACCTTGTCCTGACTGGGCATTCTTGCCCTAACAAGCTCTGGGCAAGCACCCCACCAGCTTGTCCCTTTCTTTTTCAAGCCGAGCCATGCTCTTGATCCTCCTTTAAGTCTGGCTATGACTGCATTGGCAGTGGTGGTGGAGGGAAAAACCAAGGAGTCCTTGGCCCTGTAACTGCTACCCTGCAGAGACCCCACGCTGGGGCTGTAGTTAGTGATATCTGTCCCAGCTGGATGGAGAGGGGCCATTGGGCAGTAAGAGATACTCACTGGGTACAAGGGGGGCAAGGCACCTTCCCAGCTCTTATAGGGTCAACGGTCTGACTCAACTGCACCAGCCCTCTTGACCTCAGCCTCAAGCGTCAGGTCTGTGACTTCGGGAGGGCTTGTAGAATTATATAAGAGGTCCTTCAGGAACATGGATGCTGTCCCGTGCTAGCGTGCTCCAGGTCCATGTTAGGAAGAGTTCATCAGGGATCATATTTATGAGTGTTAGGGGAATAAGCATCAGGGGCAATAGAGAGCAGCGGTGACTGTGGCTAACTCATGCACATGCCCTGTATTCATAGAATTGTTTCCAAGCTCCAGCTAATTAGTGATGCAGGCTGTAAATATGCTGTGTCCAGGGCTTCCGTAGCAGAAAAGAGAAATCTACATTTTGTGATGTGAAATCTGAAGTAAATATTTTTAATGTCCTAGGATTACACAATTAGGTAAAGCTACAGAAACTTTCCCCACCCCATGCATTGACTATTTCTGAGCTAGGCCTGGCTGCAGGACCTCCAGGGTGGGATTCTGGGTTACCGGTCTGCATCTGTGGACACTTAGCCAGATGACATAGATTCCCCTGTGCTGACTTTTGGATTCAATCTGACCAATAATTGGCCTTCCCTGTGCCCTGATTGTGTGGCCAGCCAGTCAATCCCCTCTCTGGACAGCTGAAAGTGGGCTGGGAGGGTGTCAGAGAATGGCTGAGTGCAATTAGGCAGCCAGGATTAAACCCGAGCCAAAAACGATGGGGCATTTTTCTCTCCGTCACCAACTCATTAAGGGCCCGCTTGACAGCCGCAGCATTCCCAAGGTGGACCACAGCACATTTCTTTCTCCAGAGCTGCAGAGAGCACCTAAGATCGGGTAATGAGATATGCCTGAGTTGGGCTTAGAGGGCCAGAAGGCTGAGTCATGAATTCCCAGGACTGACTCTCCCAGGGAACAATCTGGCCAGAGGAGAAACAGGTGGAGTTGGGCTAGGAGGACAGGACTCCTTGCTTGAAAATGGGACAAACTCCCAGGACCTTCTGCTGTTCAGGGTCCTCATGGCCTTTGCCACTACATCGCTTCGAAGACCGGGAGGAGGGTTGGGAATGAAGATCAAGTTTAAGGGGAATGTGGTCCTTCCTGGCCTGGAGCCTCAAGGGGCCAGAGATTTAACATATTTTTAGTGCTTAGAGGGCTGCGAGGGGCCTGCTGATTTCTTTCCCAGGGACTCCCTAGGAGAGGGAGGATTGTCTTTTATTTGACCTTTTAGTTTTTCTCAAGTAACAATGGTGAGAATAGTATTGGCACCGTACCCCATCCACAGTGTGGGGAGAAGCCTAGACTTGGCACTTGAGTCGGTCACAGGGCAGCTGCTACTGTAACCGGGTGTTGAGTGCCACCGGCTCTGTGTCTGCTTCAGATAAGAAAATCTGGGAGCTCTGTTCCTAGGGGCTGCTTTTATTAATTTTGTCCTCTTTGAACATTGCACTTAGACAATCTACAATAGGTTTAGAATCAAGACAACAGTTGCTTTTGGTAATCAAGGAAACGACTATCACACACTTGAGTTCTTCCGAACAGCCGCTGTCCAGCGAACAAGGGTCACTTAGAGCTGTTTACTCTTTCAGAGAGTTGGTTACATTTCTCTTAGCACATGGATGATCTGATCATCCCCACTTGCAGATGAAGAAACTGAGGCCTAAGGTGAGGTGACTTTTGAGTCGTACCATAACAGGTAATTTAGCATTCAACTTCAAAGACTCTCATGGTCCCGGCCTCCCTTTGCCTTGTGATTGGAGGTGGGAGGTTTTCAATTTGGAACATGCTTCTTCTTCCTCCTCCTCCTCCAAGACCTCCTTCTTATCTTCTTAAGTCACATTCTTTCTTTCTTTCTTTCTTTCTTTCTTTCTTTCTTTCTTTCTTTC
>LOJH01052952.1:924-11749 GCA_001685095.1 Ellobius talpinus
GGGCTTGCTTCTTCTCGCTTTCTTTCCACAGTGACCTAAGCCTTAATTGTTCAGTTCTTCTGAGCAAATCTGTGACAGTGGTCAAGGTGTACTCTGACTCAGTCACAAGCATTTAATGTGGTAGGAGAACAGTAAGTCCTTTGTGATGTAAAATTCTTGGTTGTCATGTTGCCAGTGTGTGCTTTGTGCCTGGAATGCAAAGGGGTTTTAATCCATACATCCTTTTTTTTCTAAACTGGGATGCCTGCCAAGGCTATGTCTGTGATTAACATTTGAGGTTGTCAGCTTGAGACAAATGTAGAGACTGGGGAACTTAGTACAGAGAACCCGTAGTTAATGTATGTTTAACAATAGTATTGGCTTTGAGAACTATAAAGCAGATAATTACCTTCGTCAACTAATCCTTTCCTGGAGGGTACTTTAATGTTTTAACTGCCCCAGGCTTTTCTTGTAAATCATACTAAATTTCATGTAAAGTTATTATAATTAAAATTTATTTTTAAAATTGTTTCACATAAACACTCATGTTCATTAAATGTCTAAAACTAATTGCTGCATAGGTGAGGGTAAAAGACCCAAGTGTTTAAAGTACTCCTCATACTTGATAAAAGGCTCAGTGATTGGAAGCTCACGTTACTTTTGCAGAAGACCTAGATTCGTGTTCCAGCACCCACACAGTATGTCACAACTCTCTGTAACCCTGGTTCCAGGGGGTGTCATGCCCACTCCAGACTATCCAGGTGCATTCAAGTGGTACACACATGTACACACAGGCAAAACACTCACACATTTCATAAGTGAGCAAATCTAATAAAAATAAAGTATTCTAATCTGATTTAGTTTAATCTTTAATCATAAGTTAATGTTCTACCAGAAGTGTAATATATCAAACCCCTTGTTTTAAAAAAAATAGCTTCTGTGTTCAAATCTAGGCTTGATATATCTTCACTACATTAATGCATTTCTTACATATTGATGAGGGGATACAGACCATAAAGGCAGAGTAGAGAATGAAAGAAATCCAAATTACTAACTTCTACCATCTGTGTACTCGATTATTTGGATATCTTAAATAGATAAATTTGGGAGAAATATTTATGTTCTATACATTACTAGTTAGAGACTAGTCTCGGAGACATGAATGGTCTAAGACTGTAGAACACATCCGTAACGCACATGGAATTAGAGAACAATCCTTGCTTCCTTTTCAATTTCTTATGTCCCCCATGTGTTGTTGCTCCTTTATCTTTGGCTACCTTGAATGACCCTTTCTTATCATGCTTATTGTCATGGAATGGAAGGATTTGTGCTGAATACTTGGGAAAAGATCATTAAAAATGCACCAGTGTCTATTGAGTACTTATTATGCCTGAAATTGTGTTAGCATTTGACATGATATTATCTTACTTGAGACTAAGAATATCTTATAATTATTATTGTTGACATATTTTATAGATGGTGAAGGGAATTCTCAAAAATCTGAAATTATGTTTCTTGATTAAGAACAATGTATCAAAGCACATGTTAATATATTATGTTGATAATATTTTAGCTTTGTATTATCCATTATCTCTTCATAAAATATATCATGATCATATTTCCAGTCTCCCAGCTTCAGTCAGATGCTTCCCACATCCCTAATTTCCCATTCTCATATTATTTCTCTTTCCCTCTCTTGAAAAAAAAAAACCCTACAAAGAATTAAAGTAGAAACAAGTAAACCAAAAACAGTAAGACAAAAAGAAATGCTAAAATAGAAAGATGAGCAATGAACATACATGAGAAAGTATTTCTTCAGTAAGATATAGAGTCTTTGGGTTTACACCCAAGGACGGAATGAGTAGATCATGGAGTATGTTGATTTTCCTCATTTGAAGAACCTGCACACCAATTTCCATAGTGGTTGCACCATTTAATATTTCAAGGAGCCATGAATGCATGGCTCATTTTCCCTACATTTTGCTGGATGGAATTTTGATGTCTCAGGGTAATTTTTTTTTGCATTTCTCTGATGGATGTTGAACACTTTTCAAAATGTTTTCCTATACATTTGTGTTTAGCTTCTTATTGCTAGTATACAAATTTAACACAAATTCATTGGTTCAGAAAATACAAATTTGTTATCTTGCTCTCTGTAGGTCAATTATCTTGATAATTTTAAAATAAAGCTGTCTTCTTGATCTACTGAGAGCCTTACTCCCCTTTTTTCCTGAACTTACAGTTCTGTGGCTCCCTGCCCCATCTTCTAACAAAAAACGTCCCCTGAAAAGTATTCAGACACTTGTTTACTTTCCACCTTTTCTCTTTTGTCTTTTTTATCTTCCCCTGTAATTCCATCTTCATTTGAACCACTCTTCTAGTTCTTTACAAAGAATTCACCAAAAAAATCTGCAAGAAAAGACGGTGCTCTCAAGTCCTTCAGATTTTGACCTTTTAATGGCTTCTCTTTACAACTTTTTATAATTTCATATGTTCATAATATATTTACATTATTTCCTCCTTCTCCCTCCAATACTTCATATGTCTGTACCATTCTCAAGTTCTTTAATATTTGAATCAATTATTATTATAACTAAGTAGATTGAGCAATTGTGTTCAAATATTTATTCATATATAAATACACACAGACATAGACAGACAGACAGACAGACACACACATACAAACACGAAATGGATATTTAGCAGAAAAATTCTTTGCTGTCTGCAAGTATACATGTGTCTTAGAACAAAATGGTTTAGGAGAATGTATCTCTTTTCCCAGTAGGTGATTCTCAAGTCTTAACTAGTTACCATGATATAGAGTAGCCTTGTTTAAGGCCAGCAAACAGCACTGCTTATAAGCTAGATAATACAAGCATTGTAGATATATTTATCATCAAAACTTCATAAATTTAAGCATGAGAAATAGCTCACTATAAATTTAAATAATAGCTCAATATCTTATTGAATTCAAAAGCTATTAATAGTTATTTAATGACAATAACTAAGGTAAGATGTACTAACTTAAAAAAATTCATTTATTCTTTAAAAATTTTTAATGTATCTAGGTCAGTTCTGCTTCCCTCCCATTTTTTGTATTTTATTTTATAAGAATGAGAAAAATTAAAATTTCAAATACATTAACTACATAGTACTCATATTACTTTGTTTCTTTTTTAAAAACATAGGTTTCTTCTTTAATTTCCTAATAATACCAGTCATAATGGAACTGTTGCTTTTAAAATTTCTTTTTTTCATAAATAACTATCTTCTTTGAGGTCTTGTGATACATGTGGATTCTTAGGCTTATAATTTATTGTGTTGGCCATTTAAGTTTATCCATTTACCTTTTTGTTGAGACTTTTTTAATATTCTGTAATGATTCACATAGCTAGATATCATTAACATCCTAGTCAATATAATGCCACCCATTGAGTTGTGATGCAATTTAACAAACTCTCAAGGCATAGAGCTAATTGGCTCCTACATTTGCTTGCTCCTTGATCACTGGACTCCATCTGTAGGCTGGTCTGTGTCCTGCAAATGCCAGATCTCAAGGAAGTTAGTGAGCCTTTCTCATTCTGATTTTAGTAACCTGTAAGGGTCTATCCATGTCCTGTGGTGGTTGATAATAAATAGCTGTTCATCAGGCCTTCTTAGTTTTAAAATCTGTGACTTACCAAGCTGCTTTATAGTGGGTCACCAATATACAAAGGGGATCACTACACTCATTTGAAAACAGGCATTGTAGTGCTCTTACAGGTAGTTTAAGTTGTATGACTAGATATCACTTATTAAATTAATAATTTTCCCCTAACACACACAGACATACAGACAGAGACAGACAGACACTTTCACACACACACATACACACACACACACACACATACATGTTCTTTTATTTTCATTTGTAAAAGTTCATGATGAAGATTGCCTTATGCCTTATCTGAGGTGGTTAAAGCTGCTTTTCTTGCTCTAATTTTTATGTTTATTCTTCACTTTATATACAGATTTTAAAATAAAAGTTGCTTCATACAGGAAGATCAAACTAGCTGTAGTATTATAGCTATGAATATTTACTAGGTTTTTAAAAACATAATGAAAATATATCAATAACTGTATTCAATGCAATGTCAAGCATTCTAACTTCAGGGGAAAGAAAAGGCAGGATATGTAGATATTTTTAAATGAGCTTATAAAATGGTGGTTCCACACTGAAGAGCTACAGTTAATCTCTCCTCTGGAAGTGCCCTCTACTTGTACATCAGAGATTATGGAAATGGAATCAGACTATAATACTTAAAATGTATTATTTATTATTTACTAAGTAAAATAAATGACAAGTTATGCATGCTTAAGCTTCGCCATGATTGTTTCTTTCCCATTCAGACCAATCACTCTCTGGGACTCCTTCTTCCAGAAACCCAGCGGTATGAGCCTGTAATGAGCTACTGTGATGGCCAGAAGCTCCATCAGCAAAGTAGTTAGAATGTCTTCACTACTCCAGTTTGAAAAGAAACACATGTTGACTCCAGCACATCAGAATAAATCTCTCAGTGTCTCATGCCTACAGTCTTCGTTTAAGAAAAAAACGTGTTGACTCCTGCAAATCAATATAAATCTCTTATATCACAAGCCTACAGTCTTCCTTTTGCTGTGGTTCTGAATAATGGATTGTTTCTTAGTATGTTATTCATAGTTTTTTGAAAAGAAAAGCAGTATAGTTATTGTGCATTATGAAACTAAGAGAATGATAAAGTACCAATTTACCCGAATAATAGAGATGACACAGAAATAATTGTTGCTTTATTTCATAAAGTGAATCAGTGATTATTTGATAGCCAGGATGAGCCCATCAGTACTTTTGTATGTATCTGAAATTCTGTTTTGCATAGCTATATTTAGGAATATAGCTATTCCTATATAATGAATGTATATATTCAAATTTTTATGATGTTAAACACATTCTTTTCAGGTACTTGGAGTGATGAGTTGGTATATCTCTATACATAATTAAGGACACACTATTAGAAAAAAATATTGTTACAAATCAAACAGGATTTGTTAAAAAAGCATTATTTCAAATACTAAAGCTACCAAACTATTTAAGGATTTCAAGACAGATAAATAAGTTCACAGTTCAATATTTGAAATTTTTAAACTGGGTGAGCATGCCTGAATGATTCAGAATCAGCTGATCACATACAATCTTTTTCTTTTTTGATATAATTCTTAATAATAAAATATTCTAGCTACTTACTATACATAAAATGTCTATTTCTTATTCACACCATTAAAAGACCACAGATAAGCACTAGTTTGCCAGTTTGTATATCAGATTGGTAAACCAAAGCATAACATAAGACAATGTATTATTCTGGTAATTCAGAGCTTATCAATACATATTGCAATAGTAAGATTCAATAAAGAAAGGAGAAAGATGTTGGTTTGAGAAGACTGTTCGTGATGATAGTTCATTTATATATTGTGTACTATAAGTTAATATTTGATGTTTACTTTATTAAACTTCTAAAATAATTCTAAAATAAGCTTGTTCAGAAAAATATGTTCTGAGAATTTCAATAGAAGAGGTATTAGAAAATTAGTATAGAAATAGATTTTAAATATTATTTCAATTAATTCTGGTGCTTCTCTCATGAGTTTATGACAATTTCATGGCAAAGAATGTAGATACATTCTTTATGGTGTGTTCCAGTCTCAATTTTATAATTTCATTTGATGTATTGCTCATAATTTTCTTGAGAATTATTCTGTCTTCTGGTAGATTACCAATGTGACCCATATCACCATTTATTTTGAAACATTAAAATATGAATTTTTATTGAAAATACAACTATCCTCTCCTACAAACACTAATTGATGTACACAATGTTGTTTTAGTTTAATTGTTAATATAAACAAAAGATTATTTTGTCATAGTAGGACATTTCATTCTGTAACCAGAATGAAACTGTAAATTTATTGTTGCTGACAAAATAATAACCCAGATTTCCTTATCTCACATGAGATATGATGATGTTTCTCATCCTATTTTGTTTATTTTCTTAATGAACAGTATTCACTCAGACTTCCATTAGACTGTGTCTTCCGATTGCTCATTACAAATAGGAATATTTCTGACTATGCATGTCCTCACAGAGTCACATGGAAGAGCTCACAGCCACTTCTCACTGTCCAAGTGAGACCTGGCCACAATGATTACCCATCATGCAACATCACTAAAATATATAGATTTTTTAGTAGAGAATCTGCAATATAAACGTATATCTAAAATCTCCTTGAAGGGAATTTTCTCCTCTCACTCATGTTACTTGGTGATGTCTCAGATTACCTTACGTCACAAAGGTAAATTAATTATCCATGTCTTTCAGAGGGAACCCCAGATCTTGTTTGATTATAATGTGATTACAGAAAGAAATAAGGAACTATATTCAAATACATGTACATTTTAAATTAGTACTTGAATAATAAGTTTGATTTTTGAGGTGTGAAAACATTAAACACTAAAATGAGAACCTTTCTCAACCCCCTCTGCCATAAATGTATGCAGATCATTGGAGTAGCCGGAGGATGACTCATGTGATTTCCTCTCAAGTGCAGCAATAAATGTGAGGACTGCTTGTTGATGTCTAATCCTCGGTTAACATCATAAATCAGCACTTGTCAGATCAGGGAAGCATATTAACTAGAGTTATTATATTTCAGAACAGGAGTGTTCTTTATTCTGACAGCTTTCCGGAGTGGGGACTGTGTGATGAGTATCAGCAGATATTTCATTCCACTGAGGATGATGCACATCTCCAGTTGTGGCTGCGAAGGGCAGCCTTTAAGAGCATGACATAATTCTCCCCAACCCTCTATTTTAATTCCTGTCATACAAAAATGTTATTTACTCCTTTACCGAGCTAACAACTGCCAGCCACATGCAATTTAATAGAGTTATAGAATCTTAGAGACAGGAAAATAAAACTTAGACGGTATGATATCTGAGTATTCATCTCTTTTGTTGAAGCTATGATGAGTGTCCATTACTGAGGACTCACCAAATTCTGTCTAGAGACTTTCTTAGGTATCAAAGTGGTGTGATTGTCTAGTATCTCCATCTATCTCTTTCTTTCTCCTTCCATATCCAAATGCACAATTAATTAAACACATATTTTTACCCATAAATATTAGATGGCCATTAGAAATAGCTAAGGCAAATAAGTTTGTGAAAAGCTGTGAATTTAATTAATTTTAATAAATGAGATAGAACATCCTAGAGATTTGTGAACTTAAACTTGTTTCAAGAAAAGTCTTCAAAATTTACTGATAAAGTATCCCTCATTCAAGTTGTTTGTGCTCAGGAGTCTTTCAGATATTGATGTTTTTTTTCAGAGAGAGGATTTTGAAATACTGTACAAAAAAAGATAGCTGAAAATTGGATCAACATCTCAACAGAATTCACTTTATTTTATGTATGTTTTATGTGCACAGCCTGAAGGTAATTTTATACAATACATTCAGTGAACATGGACTTATAATCAGGTGTGTTGCATTAAATCAGGGTAGATATTCACCCTATATCAGTGGAATACTAAAATGTTTTCAGATCTTAGAGGATTTTGGAATTTCAGGTTAGTGATTGTCAAGTTTATTTTGTAATATATATATATATGCATGAACTGAAAAACAAAGAAGAAGCAGTGATTCAGAACTCAAATAATGTTTTTTACTTATAAAACTTGTTATTAAGGAATTTCAGCATACTTAGTATATCAGAATTTCATATCAGTATTAAGGAAAATCTTATATTGTAGGTAAGAAACACAAATATCACCAAAAAAGTAGATTTGTGACAAGTAATTATGCCTACTTTCCTTATTTTAAAGACCAGTAAATAATTTTAAGCAATCACATAAAAACAAAGGCAGGGATTATAGTAGTTAACTATAATCATGAATAGAAAGTTATAAAGTATCTAGAGATTGTTCAATCCATTTTTATATCAATGTTTTATGAAAATACATATTTTCTTTGCTTGTTCTTAGTATCTTAGTATTTAAATAAATTGAGAAGTTAGTGTCAATTTTTTATATTCAAATGTAAATATAATAATGCAAAGATTTTTAATTCTTGGAGTTTAATTTTTTGGGGGGGATGGTCAGGAAAAAAGGAGAGGTATTGTCAAATAGAGGTTGCCAAATCTAATGAGGTGTGAATTGTTCTCTTCAGACCTTCCATTTTCTAAGGTACCTGTTCACACATGGTTAAGCTTGGGGTCCCCAAATGGACTTCTGATTCTAAACTAATCATGAACTGGGTTGACAACATAAAGCTGTATGCAAATCATTTGTCTTCTGTAGCTGTCATTGGCCAAGGGGCTTAAGTTGTAGCTTGAATGATTTTAGTAATATCTCTATCATGAAGCACTTTGTTTCATTCATTTATTTATTTATTTATTTATTTGTTTGTTTGTTTGTTTGCTTATTTAATATGTATACAATATTCTGTCTGTGTGTATGCCTGCAAGCCATAAGAGGGCACCAGACCCCATTACAGATGGTTGTGAGCCACCACGTGGTTGCTGGGAATTGATCTCAAGACCTTTGGAAGAGCAGGCAATGCTCTTAACATCTGAGCCATCTCTCCAGCCTCTCATGAAGTACTTTGATTAACTAAATATTATTTGCATGTGTGAGTATGTTTAAACTAGCACAAATCTGGCAATTATTAAGTTAAAACAAATACAGTCTTATAAATTTGTATTCTTACTAGATCATGAAGTAAAATTGTTTTTATTTAAATCTCATATATATAACTGTAATATTTGATGAAATTTAAATAATCCAAAAATATAGATTATGGCTCTTAAAGTTTGATGATTGGTATTTATATTAACAATAGAGAGAATATTTTTAAAAATATATTTTATGGGAAGATCTTATGTAGGTGTTTATGTATATGTATGTCTGTAAGATGGGGAGGGTGAGACAAGGGAGCTACAACATGTATTTGGTCAAAGGGTATAAACCATTGTAAATTATGCTAGTCCATTGTTACCTGGCAAATTAAAAATTTAAGTCAATTTTTTTTCAAAGGACTGAAAATTTACAGCCACGTATGGTGATTTTACAGAGTCTTGTTTTAGGTTTGTTTTAGGAAATGAGGCTGTGGAAGATTATTAAGATTAACAGAAAGTGTGATTTATTATACATACATATTTAATATTTGGCAGGATTTGAATATTCAGACTTAAATTTAATATACAGAAACTTAAATGATGACTGTAACAGAGAAGTTCAAGCTTGGCTCCACCATGGCAGGAATGGAGAAGTTCAAGCTTGGCTCATTGCAGTGAAGCATGCCATCCATGCACTGTGTAACATTGCATTCCTGGTTTGGCCTTGGTGGGGGTGAACTATCTGAAGACTGATGATGAAAATCATCAGGCAGCATCATATTTTAATAATTATATCCCTGTTAAATATAGATAACTGTGAAAGAGTAAAATACCAAAAAATCACTGGGAACGAGAAGAAAATAAAGATTGAATGTTCCCTTTTACTATTCAATGGCTATACTGTTACTGGCCTCATGAATGATTATGTGAAATAAGTTGTTTTGCGTTAGCCAACTTGATATGCAAGACTTAGGCCATTGTAGATGGGATTAATAATGGCAGTGCATGAATCCATGCTTCTGTGTCTAGATATGCTTGCTCCCCTTGACAGAGACTAAATTTGATCATGCATGTTAAGCTCTGAAAAGCACCCAGAACCAGCTATTTACACTGTCTGCATCACACTATATATGGGAGGACTTCCTGAAAATGCTTTTTCTCATTATTCCACATTTAAAGCTTACCGGTGTCAAGTGAATGACAGAGTTGTAATATTTTGGCATTTGCTGTATTATGAACAAGGTAATTTAATAAAGATTGGCAATGCCTTAAATTTGTAGCTCAGGACAAGCTCTGTGTTTCTTCAAAATGCTGTTGCACTTTTTAAAAATCAAAACATTTGAAGCACAGATACCCATTGTAGAAACATATATATACACATATATACACACACACATATATATGTATATATGTGCATGTGTCTATGTATCCATACACATACATTCATGTATTGTACATTTAATATGTACATATATCATATAGTTAATCACACACATATATTTTATATATATAATATTCCAAAAGGAACACTAACTTTTTGCTTTTGTTTTTTTTTCAAGACTGGTTTTCACTATGCAGTTCTGACTGTCTTGGAATTCACTATGTAGATCAGACTGGACTTAAACCCCCAGAGATCTGCCTGCCTCTGCCTCCGAATGCTGGGATCAAAACCATACAACACTACTCCTGGCCTCAAAGCACACTTTTAAACAAACCCTGTATTTGCCCTGTCAATTGGCCCTTGCTGTCAATCTGGACTCTAGATCCAGATTTTGCTTTATGTTCATTTCTACGCCACTTGACCCATGGTTTATCCAGCACTACAAAGTCTTTGTAGCGTCTTTCTTATTTCTATTTTTTCACTCATAATTCAGCGAAAGAAACCTTTATTCACAATTTCTTTTAGACTTAATAAATACTCATATGTGGTGGAGAGATGCATCCAGGGTTAAGAGTAAATACCGCTCTTACAAAGGATTTTAATTCCTATAACTGAAGTCTTGTGATTCACAACAACTTGTAGTGCTAGCTCCAGAATATCTGATGCTGTATTCTAAATTCCATGGGCACTGCATTTCCATGTATATATTAGTACACACAGAGAGAGGCAGGGAGGGGAGGAGAGAGAGAGAGAGAGAGAGAGAGAGAGAGAGAGAGAGAGAG